>PVKM010000716.1:0-96083 GCA_004027735.1 Carollia perspicillata
TCACCAATGAATTGATTCCAGCAATGCCAATTCAGATATGCTTTATAGTTCCCATATGAAAAAATAATCAACCAAAAAAGATAAATATAACAAAATCTTTTAATCATAAACTTACGTCTACCTTTAGTCTCCTCTTTGCTGACCTTTACAGCAAAGCTTTTGAACAAGTTACCTCTATTCACCTTTCCAATTCACCCCCTCCCACCTCAACCTTCCCAAAACTCCACCGAAACTACTCTTGCCAGAGTCTGCAACTCCCTTGATGGTGCCAAATTTAGTGAGTATTTTGCGGTCCTCCTTTTATTTGACCCCTCAGCAGCTTTTGCCAGTTGACCACTGTCCTTTTTAAAACTGCTTTTCTCCCCTGGTTTCTGTTTTCTAATTTACCTTAATTTTCTGTCATCTCCTGAGACCCACCTTCTCTCATTCCTCTTTTTCTCCAGACCTCTAACGGCTGGTGAGCTTAAGGCTTGGTCCCGGTCCCTCTTCTTATCTCCCTACTCTCTCCCTGAGTAACCTGAGCTAATGCCAGGGTTGTAAATACCATCTAGGTGCTGATGGTGCTCTGAAATGTATCCCTCCGTTCCTGCTCTCCCCTGAGTTTCATGCTGTAGACAGAACAGCCAAATGGCGGCCTCCACTTGGATGTCCGACCAAACAGAATTTCTATCTCCCGCTTGTTCCTTCCCAAGTCTTTCCTCATTCACCTGTTTCTGGAACCAAAATTCTAGGAGATAGCTTTGTTTTCTCTGTTTCCTCATTCTAAATATTCACACTTCAGCATGCAGTTAACCACCTCCAAAATAAAATTAGAAATTGGCCTCTTTTCTCCAGGTCCATTGCCACCAGCTTGGTCCAAACCACTATATCTTACCTGTCCCCCATAATTATGCCCTGTGTTCATCCCTGGCCTCATGCAATCCATTTTTTCCACCTATCAGTCAAGGAAATCTTTTGGAAAATGTAAGTCAAATTATGTCACACCCCGAATTTTAAAACTTACAATGGCTTCCATTGCAGTTACAGTAAAATCCCAACTCTCTATCCCGGTCTCTCCTACATCCTATACCACTTTCCTCTTTGCTCATTCTAGCCTTCCTCCACTCCTGCAACATACCAAAGTCCTTGCTACTGCAAAATTTCTACACTCGACTCCCCTTCCGCCTTTAGTCTAAGTAGATGACCTCTGCTTAGAGGTAAACCAAACACCAACGAGAAAGAATAAAACCCTCCTTGCAAATGGTTCTAAGCTTCCTCCAACACAGAGAAGCATATGCGATCCAGAACCCAAGTTCTCGTGGGACCTGCCTAGAATAATGTAACTGGAAAATGTTCAAAGCAGGCGATACTACATGCCCATCAGAGATCTGGAGCACTTTAACCAGTCATCTGTGCTATGTGAATGTGACAGCTTTGCCTTCCGCATATGCAACACAGAAACAAAACCCTGCATCTTCACCCAGTCAATTTTGGAAAATAAGTACTACTTTGGCTTTGAGAAAGGACAGTATAACCCTAAGAAACCAATTTCTTTCAAATTCACACCTAAGTCATTGATGATTTTCCCCATCTTTCCTTTCCCATAAGAAAAAAAATTATTTCCCAGGCATTTCAGCTTAAAATCAGCTGAGCAAAATTTTACTGGAAAAATGTTACTTAAGCATGACAAAGGCACTATAATTCTCAATCCCTTCCAAGCAGCTGGTAGATTTTAAATTCCTCACCAATAGAATGCAAACACAGAAATCTTTCTCACATCTTTAAACTGCAAAGCTAATATTTCAGAATCAACTCTGTTTACTTTTAGCCTGCCATGAACTGTTAACATGGGGAACTGAAAATTTACCAACAAATAATTTTATAAATGAAGAGAAATACTTTGCCAGTTGAACCTATGAATAGACAAAGCAGAATCAGAATTAAAAGAGATCAAAAACATATTCCTCTAGACCAACAAAGACACGAGGTGAGGGTCTGTAAGTCACCAAGCAGCAGAGCCCGTCGCCCCCTGTGCCTTGCAACAGTGCCCTGGAAGCATGCAGCCCTCCTGCAAGAACCTCTCTAACTTACCTAGGGAGGCTAGGCTCCAGACACTAGACTTTCCAGTCTGGGAAAGATTCCAGAAGTCAGAATCACCTGAGAGGACATGGACAAGCTCATCAACAGTGACCATGAAGGACCTGAAGTGAGAATGCTTCCTCTCTACCCAGCCCTCCCCCACTCTGTCATACTCAGCATTCTTATATGCATCCTTTAAAAAAAGGAAGGCAAAGAAAGTCCTGTGTTGACTGAGCCAATTATTTCTAGGGGTCAAATTCCAGCTAAAAGAAATAAAGAAGTAAAATAATTTTTACAGAATTACTTCATTACTAACAGCATGTTCCCGTGCTGACAATCCTAAAACACTATATATATTCTAAAACACTCTTTTCTGAAATTCACATGCTGATTAAAGACATGTCCTTCACAACTATTAAATAGAATATAATAAAACCATTTTATTTTTGTATTATGTGTGTGCTATTTCTCTGCAGGTCTTTTCTAGTCAAGAAAATTTTTGTCAAAAGGACAAAAGTTGAAAACTGTAACCTCAGCATCACTAACTTTGGGGACGTATCCCCTGGTACAAATGTTCATGCATATGCATATTTTTATCACATACTCAGACAGATGCCCTTGCATTGATTTAAATACTTGCATAAATATTAATGTGTACAAATGCTTGCATGCAGAAAACCCATTTATGAAATATCCAATTGCATAAATTAGAAACATTAGATACTAACTGTATTAACACTTCATAAAATACATGCACAAGTTTGCATGACAAAACGAAAGGGCACAAGGCACTGGGAGAGGCCAGACTCTCACAATGTGTCTGCCATTCTGTAGTCAGAAACTAGGAATTTGTGCAAACATTCTGAAGCTTTAAATTACTCGTAATTCACTGTTAACATGAACCTCTCCTGGTCTGAGAACTAATTAAGTGCTTTTCTTACAGTAATTTATAAACTGTTACCTATGACCCCAAAAGGAAGTGTCCATTTTTAAAGTCACCAAATGGCCTCAGAAGCTAACTTTTTCACAAAGAATATGACTCAAAAGTAATTTTCAAACAAAATCCCCAATAAGGGGTTAACATCAAAATTATATATGCTAAGTGAAATAGGCCAGGTGGTGAAAGACAAATATCATATGATCTCACCTGTAGGTGAAACCTAATCAACAAAACAAGCAAGCAAAATACAACCAGAGACGTTGAAATAAAGAACAAACTGACAGTAACCAGAGGGGTGGGGGGCGGGGATAAGGGGGAAAGAAGGGGAAAGGTCATCAAGGGACATGTATAAAGGACCCATGGACAAAGCCAAATCGGAGCTGGATTGAGGGTGGGAGGTGGGGATGAGTGGGGTGGGGTAGAGTGGTGAGGGAGTTGGGGGGAAATGAAGAGAACTGTACTTGAACAACACTAAAAAAATTAAAATATATATATATATAAATAATTCATACAACTAAACACCAAAAAAAAATCCCAAACCCTCAAACAATCCAATTTAAAAATGAGCAGGGGACCTGAATAGACACTTCTCGAAGGAAGACATACAAATGGTCAACAGATACATGAAAGACGCTCAACTTCACTAGCTATTAGGGAAATGCAAATCAGAACTATGATGAGATTCCAGCTCACATCTGCTAGAATGACTGTTATCAACAAAACAAGAACAAGGAACCTTCATTCAGAACTAGCAGGAATGTAAACTGGTACACCACTATGGAAAATAGTCTGGTGATTTCTCAAAAAATCAGGAATAGAGTTAACATATAGCCCAGCAACCCCTCTTCTGGGTACCTACCCGAAAAAATCTGAAAATATTTATTGGCAAAGACACATGCACTTGTGATTATTGCAGCATTATTCATGGTAGCCAAGACATGGAAACAACCAAAGTATCCTTTGATGGAAGATGGGATAAAGAAGATGTGGTCCATATATACTATGGAATATCACCCAGCCATAACATGAAATACCACCATTTGCAACATGAGTGGACCTTGAGAATATCACACTAAGTGAAATAAGTCAGAGAGAAAAAGAACCATATGATTTTACTCCAATGTGGGATATAAAACTAAAAGCAATAAATGAACAAATAAGACAAACAAACAAAAATTCAGACACAGGCAACAGTACAGTGGTTACCAGAGTAAAGGGGGGTGAGGGGGTAGTACAGGGTAAAGGAGGACTAACTATACAGCGACAAAAGATGATGTGACCTGAGATCGTGGATGCACAATGCAATATCCACATCATATATCACAGAACTGTACACTGGACACCACTAATCAACATCATCCTAATAAATTTAATTTTAAAAAGTAAGTCTCACAAAACATCATTCTCAATTACCTGTACGCCATTACATTATACACCTGATTCAATCTCAGGAGTGGTAGGCGAGTGTAAGCTTTTAAAAATTACAAAAGATAACATAGGAAAGCCCCGCAGGTTGGTAAACTTGGATATAACACAACTGGCGATCGGCAGTTGGCTGTCCTCCACCCAGCTGCAGCTGCACATGGGACAGGCCAGGGTTCTTATCTCAGGGACATGGTGTTCAGCAAGTAATTTCCTTGTGACCATCTGGGGCTTCTCATTTCAGTATATGGCCAGCTATGGACATTGTAAGCTTCACATTCTTTGCTTTATACTTTCTATAACGGTACAGATTGACTTGAAAATATTTTTTCATTAAATTTGAAAAGTAATCAAGGCTGCATTTTACACTCAAACTTTCTGTACCCTGTTTATCACGTTGTTTTAGATTCTCAGCATCCACTCTAAGTTGGACATTAGTCTCATCAGCGACTGCACCAGACTTAATAGTCAGGTACAGAGTCAAAACAAAGGAGCGAGAAAAAGAGCTCTCAACCCAAAGTATTATTCACATTATAGAGAGTATCTACTTCTCTTGAAACTCAAATTCAGTTCATATGAGTACAGGCAAGCATCTTGGAGGCTGAAAGAACACACACAAAGAGTTTGGCATTATTTCTGCCTGGCCTAGGAGGACAGACTTTTGATAAATGTGTATGACAGGGACTGACCCGGTCCACCAATAACCACTTTTTGTCTTCCTCCTTGACGCGCGCCTGTAGAATATGGCTGGATTGATATATATGACTCTCAGATCTAACACCTAAAACTTCTCATGATCCACTGCGGTTCCTTTCTCTGTCTGACTGCATGCCAGATATAGTTCATCCTGGGGAGAATCCCAAGGCCCCGGGATTATCAGAAACACCAGACAGGCCTGGATCATTGAATGACTGCATGGAGCTGAGCCCCTAGAACTCTGTCTTTGCTACCAACATGCATTAAACTGTGATGTCAGAAAAAATAAACCTTTACTGTTCTCAGACCTGAGAATGACTTATTTCATCCATTAACCTATTCTGACTCATATCAGGAGCAACCATAGCACCTACGACATACGTAATCTTTCCTTTACAGATAAATCTTTAAGACATTGCATCGAATCTCTGCTAGGGGCCAAACAGAAGAGAGGAAATCTAGGCCAGAGCCTTGTAACAGTTTGGAGTGAAAATGAATCTGGAAATAAATTTGCATACTATGCAACAGTGAAGCCAAGTGCCACACAATTTCGTTTATTCATTAAAACATTTATTGGATGCTAGTTCACACCAGGGACTATGTCCGGTGCTGGGGTTAAAAATATGACTGGTCACATTTGCTGAGCTCAAAAAACCACGTTCTAGATGGCTGGGGAGAAAGAAATTTAAAGCACTCCTCTGACACTGTGGTAAGGTCCCTGAGGAAGCATCTGTGATCCCTGTGGGTATCTATAACAAAGATCACAAAATACATTTACTTCTAGATAACAAATAACAGAAAATTTCACCTGCTCAGACTGTGCTGAATATGACAAACGGTTACTCTGAGCCTACAAATCATACTAATATCAATGGACCCCGTAGATGATTATCAGCATCTCTTTATCGAAGTCACTGAGCACCGCAGGGAACACAGATAACGAAACTGAGACCACACCAGTGAGTCAGCCCACCCGGGGACGGGCCCTAAAACAGCAGTATCACCTGGAAATCGCCGCAGAGCCTAACAGATCTCCTCTTTCAGATCAAAGACCGAATCGGGGATCTGTGCCTTTTAATGAAGTAGAAGCAGAATTCAAATGTTAGTGAAAATACAGAATTCCAGTGGAAATATGGGTTCTCCTCCATCCTCTATCCATCTCCTCCATCCTATTTATAAGCTGGCATTTAAATGACCTGGATACTTATCACAATGTTTGAGAGGAAGCAAAACATCATTAGGGATTTCCCTACAACTCTTAGGGTTCCAAGCCTAACCTGGGAAGCAATCCACTTGAGAACTTATAATAACATATATTGTGCCAAGCTGCACTCATCAAAATTTTTTTCACCTTGAATACATGAGAATCATTACATCAGTATGCTCATTCTCATTAAAAGGATTGACTTCTATTCCAATCAATGAAAATTCTATAGTAGATATTGGCCCCAGGAAAGTTTTGCAACCTTGTTTAATGAAGATGTTTTATACAAAACTATGAGAGACAGTAATTTTTTTAAAAGTTACTGTGAGAAAGTCCAAATAAATTAAATAAACTGTTATAAATTATAATAGATTTGAAAATCAGAAATGCTGCTATTTCTACAGATCAAAATGAAGTAAGTGTTTAAAACATTTTCATGCCAGGATCTTGTCTCAATTACCAGTTTATTCCACCATAAGAAAACTATAAGTTATTGAGCGCTATGCCAAGTGTTTTGATTACATTACAAGAGCTAATATTTAATTCTCATAGTAATTCTTCAAGTGAAGTGTTTTTTATTTCCATTTTACAGATGTGGAAACTTAGGTACA
This sequence comes from Carollia perspicillata, assembly GCA_004027735.1. Taxonomy (NCBI): domain Eukaryota; kingdom Metazoa; phylum Chordata; class Mammalia; order Chiroptera; family Phyllostomidae; genus Carollia; species Carollia perspicillata. The sequence goes on from PVKM010000716.1 coordinate 6,932, forward strand.
ATGAAGTGAATGAAGCAGAAAACCTCTATTTCCGAGTAACAGGTAATGAAAGGAGAGGCTAGCATTTGAGTCCAGGTCTTGCCTGCCTCTAAAATCAGCTCTAAAGCCCAAAGGTCTGCTGAGAAAAGACCCTAAGAAATGGGGTTTGAATGATGAAACTGGTACAGCAGAATCCAAGCTTGAGCCCTCTTGTCACTCAGGCCCACGTCTTTCCTATCCTGAGTCACGTAGTAAACCGTGTCTGTTCCCCACTTCACTTTATGGTTAGATCTGGCCTAAGAGCAAGAATTAAGTGAGAGCTTAAATCTGATTGACAGCTTCTTCTCTACTTCTACAAACACTCCAAAAAGCAGAAAGCCAGCTGCCTCTCACTCAGCATGTTCCCACTGAATCCAAATAAATAATGCAGTGTTTTCTGTGTTTTAATTTTCTTTAGGATTACGGTTCATTATGGTTTAATTTCTGCCAGTTCTAATTATTGCCTATTCTGTCCTTCAAAATGACTTTGTAATCCAGCATTGTTCAACTGACTTGAACATTCTCCCACCTTGTAAATAAGGTTAGGTTGACTCTTTTTCAGGGCCATAAACATCTGGTCATCTTAAATACTCTTCAAAAGAACAAAACCATAAGGAAAAAGAAAATTAAACCTTGCAGTAAAACACATCCCTTTTTTCCTATTACTAATCCCCATTTCAAAGCAGAACATGTTGGAATCCTCTGGAAGAATCACCAGCACTTGGCTGGGGATGTGTGATCTGGAGGGACTGAAGAGAGCATCTGCCAAGTGCAGAGCAGCCCAGCTTCCCCCTCCTCCGCAGCAGGCACATGCGCTTCCCGGACTCTCCCAAGCCAGACTGCCCTGCTTTCCTCGTGTTTCTCAATTACAGTGCAACAAAATCGTAAAGGGCCAAAAGGAAGGCCAGTCATCCCTCCATGTACCTATATCCACAGAGATAGCTCAACTTCATATTTTTATTTCATGTTGTCTTTCTTCAGAGTCATGCAAAGAGTTTTTCCATCACATTTTCATTGATCCTCTCAACTTATGATAAACATTAAATATTATCACTCCTCTCTGAGATGTGGGAGAAAAAAAGCATAATGATTGCAATATAACACTCTGCCTGAACAGGTCATTTTAAGAGCTGAAAGAGTCGTTAGCATATGATCCACATACAGTAGGAAGTTATTTCTTGTTCCTTACCTGCATATCTTGCTACAATTGAAAACTAACTTCCTTTGCTTTTAACTAGGATCAAGTTCTCAATTCCTTAGACATACACAAGTAAGTCATTCAAAACTATTCAACTACTAGGATTTTGTTCATTTACATCCTGACTTTAGGAGTTGAAGGTAAATATTCTCAGGCAAGCACCCTCATAAGCTGCCAAAAATGATTATTTCCAGAGAGTGTCCTGAGGACAACAGAGACCCTGGGTCATTTCTCGGACCATCGCTGTGTAGTGGTCTATGACCATGCTCATGGTCAATGACCATGCTCTCTGGCTTGTGTAATAGGCAAGAGGAAGTTAAATTTTTTAATTAAAGTTAGCTGCACTCTGGTTTGTCATCTAACTTTTGGAAACCCTGTCAATAAGATCAACAAAGGTTTCGGCTTAACCTTTATTGTAACACAAATCTAATACGATTACCAGAATACTCCCCATTACAGACAGTTCAGTTAACTGAGACTTTTCTCTCCATATTTGCATGGGACTAATGTAGCATTTGCATGCAATGCTAAAGGCATACATATTTATGCAGGTTTACACTCTCAGACCTGCCAACCTGACATTGTGTCTGAGACTAGCCATCCCAGGCTTGTATCACAGTTGGGGCGTGAACACACCACTGCCCTATTTACATACCATATAGACACCTGTGCTCAACATTTGTCATTCGATTCTAAATCCATGCAATAAAACTGTTTAAGTTTTTTTAATTGGCATAGCTTAAAAATACAGAGATACGAGAAGTCATGATTTTTTCCTTTTGTTCCCCAAAGCAGACCCCTGCAAATACATGATTAAATCATGTCAGGCTCAATGGCTAGAAATAAGAGGCCTCAAGATCCCATGGTGAAAAATTCCACCCCAGAGAGGGGCCAGATTGCCAAGTGGACTAGATAAACTACTTCCAACATTTATAAAAATGATGACCCTAAAATCCAGTGTCATTTCCTTGTTAAAAATAAAAGGATCTTTTAGTTACTCCCCAAATTCTTCAGGGTAAAATTGGTATTTGTGTTTCCTCAAAAACACCATACACTTCCATTCTTGATTCCTTGTGTACATAGAACACTGTGTGGGAAGGTTTTGCCACCCACCACTCACTATTACCTCTTCCTCCCTTGCCTCTATCCTGACACACTCACAGAAACTCATAGCATGCCACCTTCTTCTGTAAGCCATTGGTGACCAGCTAGGGCTGGGGGCCTGTCTCTGTACTGCTCGGGGGGCCTCATCTCTCCTAACACACTTACCAGGCTGACTGTGTGTTCTGGGCTAAAACAGAACTGTATGTACTTAGATCTTACCTCCTCAACTGCTAAAACAGTGCCAAGCACAGAGCATGCACCTGCAGAGGAGGGCAGAACAAGAAAGGTAAGTGTATCCTGAAGGAGATTGTGCACTAAACCTTAGCGTCAAGTATGGCATGAATAAATCCCACTGTCTGTGCCAATGCAAAGCCTTCCTAGAGCCCAGCACTCAAAGGAACATTTGAATGGGTCACCCTACTCATGGGTGATAAAGCTCTGTTCTCAGTGTTAAGAAATTTGGGACTTCTACTTTTGGCCGTCATATCACTATGTGACCTCCAAAATGCCATTTCAGAATGAATTAACTTCTGCACCTACAAAAAGAAGCTCATGTCTATGACATTTGCTCTAGGCACAAGGGTTCTAGGTATAACAGATGAGAAATGACCCCAAAATTGTGGTGTGGAGGGGAAATCTTGCATCGTGAAGTCAGAAAAAAACCAGGATTCAAGCCCCACTCTGTTCTTCGCTGGTCATGTGTATTCAGGCAATTGACTCATCCTGTCTGAATTTGCTTCATCTGTAACAGGAGGACAATGACAACTACTTCTAGGGACTGGTGAGAAAAACAAATGAGTAACAAATGTGAAAGACTGTGCCCAGCACGGAGTGAGCGCTTCATGAACGACTGTTCCCTCTCCCGCCTCCATTCAGGCCACAGGTGCCGCCTAGGTACAAAGAGCCGTGCACGGTGACAGGGAGGTGGTGACAGGGAGGCGGTGACTGACATGCTCATGCCTGGGTCCCGAATGGCTGAATGGGGATAAGCCCTGCAGACCGCCTGTGCTCTAACAGACCAAGAAACCAAGGAAGTTTTCTCCAACATCTATACATTGTTTCCATATATGGGAAGTGGATTTTCAAGTTATCTTTTCATCATTTCACTACAAAAATCTGTGTTTTCAAAATGCAGTGGCCTTTGTGTTATGGGTGATGAGTCAGAGATGAGCTGTAAACACTGGGGTCTTCAAAGGTTTCCCAAATGCTCCATTTCTTAAGCTGGTGGCAGGTACATGGATGCACATCTTGTCATTCTTCTTTAAACTGTACATGAGTTCCTATAGACTATTTATATATGTGATATATTTCATAATTTAAAATAGGGGGTCGTCTTCATATCGGGAGACTAAAATCAGAGATCCTGAGCATGGAAATCCCATGGGCATTTGGTAAGTACAGGGGTCTGGCACAAATAACGCCCCTTTTTCACTAAAAAAATTTTTTTACCAAGTCATAAGCATGTAATTCTGTAACATAACACTATCACACTCAAGCACATCATATGACATTTTAGGTGAAATGTTCAAATTAAAACTATAAACTATTACACCCATATTATTACCCTACCAACCACACTCAAGCTGACCTTACTTCTGCCAGACCCTGTGTAATACATTAATATTTTGTCCACCTGACTGATGCATATTTGGAGCCATTAATGATTTTTAGAAGATTTACAGTTTAGCACATAGAAGGCCTTTTTGAACACCCCTTGAAAGTCTCTTTCTGAATAACTGCAAATTTCAACAATGCCAAAAATGTGACTCAAAGAGTCATGTGTCCAAAACAAAAGGTAAACCAGATTAGAGGACAGAAGACCTCGGCTCTGGCCCCCGTTCTTCCACCAACAGTGTGGGGGAGCTGCAAGCTAACTTCCACAGCATTCAGAACAGATTTCGGGTCAGGTGGCACTTGGTCTAACACCCTCACCCAGGATCATTGCAGACTCTAGGCTATTCTGCGAAGACAGGCTAAACGCTTCCTAGTGGATACTGCTCCCACCTCCTCATGCCTTCTCTCGGGACTTTTTTTTTAGCCCTAGTTTTTTGGTGTGCTTATGGCAACAAGTTTAAAAAAAAGCAAATAATTTAATTATCTTTTCAAGGTATTGTTGTAATAATCACAGTAATAACCATAGGAGCCATCTACCAAAGTGAACACAGCACTGGTCGGTTCAGTAGCACCACGGCTGTGTCGTGCTTTGCCATTTACAATCACAGTCACAGACATTTGTACTGAGAAATCACACATGCACACACATACCCCCCCACACACACACGCACGAGGTGTCAGGAGACAAATGGGTAACAACATAGGAAGCAGATGGAAGGACTGTCTCATAAACAGACTGAGCACATGCCTCACACATAAGCAAGGTAAGGGGCCCCCAAGGAAGAGTTTGACGAACTTACCCAGAAGCCAGCAACCAGAAAAATCTAACAAACTACTCATTATTTTCAGGTTATCTGTGGGTTTTATGCTTTAGAGGTTAGTGTCATTGCTTTTGACTTTTCCATTTATTTCATTTAAGGGAAAGCATCATAATCTTTGTAGAATTTAGAACCTTCAAAGGTTATCAACAAACCCTAGAAGCAGAAATAGTAATGGGGTAGAGGCTGAAAGCGATGTAAATAATTTCAGCCATCTGTTCTGCCTCTTGCTAGATAGTTCACAATTTTTTGACCAATAACATAAACCCTATGATCAGAATGCAATATGCTAATCAGTTCACTCTAAATAACCCAGTGGTATGGTTTATTCCATCATATAAATTACATTAATTTTATTAGTACAAAAATTGGTTTCCCTCCTTAAATAAATAAAATCAATAATCATCTATCCTTCATAGTACTTAGTAATTTAACATGTCAAATGCCTTATCTGGCAAAACATAAATGTGAAATAAAATTATGAATATGTTTATAATAAATGCCCATGGGTGGAGTGGAGTAACTTTTGGAGAAAATAAGGGAAATAAATGGTTAACTGCCAGCACGCTCACTCACGCTGGAGGACACAAAAAGGTTCCCAGCAGTTGTTAAATTCATTTAGAGAAACTCACTTTATTTTTCCAGCAGAGCTCTCACCAGCTAATCTGTATTACAACCTGCAGGAGTCTTAATACTCTCAGCAGGATCTAGATTCGGGCCACACTGATTCGGCTATTTAATATTGCAAGAGAACAATATTTGGCAGGAAAAGACCCCACAGCACTGAGTGGGCGTCCCGAGGTTCGTTGTCAGCACAGGCTGGGCCAAGATCGCCCAAGGTGGAAACCGAACTGCACTGAGCAATGTTCATCGCTTCCTTTCAGTGGCTCTCGCTCAGACACGCCTGCACGCTCTATGTGTGCGTGGGAAACACGGTCATCACATGTGCATATATGGCTCTTGCAGATATGTGTATGTTTTTTTAAAGCAAAATGTTTTCTCCATATTTTAGACCAGGTTATGACAAAAAATTTAATTCAAAAAATATTACTACAGAGGTTGGTGAAAGAGAGAAGAAAAATGACTAGTTTTATTTTTGAAACCTTTCAACTTCTTACATACTGAAAGCACAAATAGAACATCTGTATGAAATATTAAATATATGCAAAAATTTGTATTGATCTTTTTAACTAGCCTGAAATTAGTAAGTCTGATGATCAATACTCTTCCACAAATGAACATTTTTTACAGTTTATATATAATACTATGGTTTTGTTAATTTCAGTGATATTTTTTGGAAACCCATACTGACAGGTAGGGAATACATAAGGAGACAGGCAAACTTAAAAACAAAATTGATAACACCAATTTACAAAAGAACACTATGAATCACCACTCAAAAAAAATAATTCAGTGGAATTCTCCAAACACTATTTTCAAAGAGCCATAGGAAGGATTTGATTCCTTTACCTCCTAACCCAAATGTGGTTAGTTATCTTTCTGACTGATATCAACACAGGCTTCCTCTATCGGGCACTTACCACTCTGTGCCCCAGTGACCTGCTCGCTTGTTGGAGGATAAACCTCAAGCTCCGTGAGGTCAGGGGTCATATGTATTTTATTCCTCATCATAGTCCCACTCCACCCACCTCCAACAAAGGGCCTGGTACATAGTAAACACTGAAAAATGTTTAAGTCCGACAGTTGTTTCGACAAATAGTTTCTTTAAAGAATTTTTTTTGGATTTATAGATTCCAAAAATACGCACATTTGAAAATATGATACAACTCTTTCAATAATCTTGCCTCAATCAACATTTCAGTAATAATGTCTCTCTCAGCACCCTAACAAGTAGCTGTTGGGCGTTCCTAACCTTATCATGCTCCTTCCTTCCTTCTCTGGCTCCTTGCAACACCATCCTCTCCCTCACAGACCCCTTTAGGTCGCACTGAGTCTCTCCTCCACGAACGCCTCTCCCAGCCACTTCATGAGTCCCAGCATTAGTATAAAACCTGTGCAAAAAGTGGCTCCCCCTTTTTTTTGCAACCCACAGGGCCTGGTACAATGTAATGTGCACAGCAAATGTGTAATGAACAAATACCCATGCACATTTAAGGTAACTGTGAAGGCCACTTTTACTTTGATCTTCTCTATAGTCAAAGCATCGTGTTCTGAAGGATTTGAACATGAGCAAGAAATGTCACTTGTCTTCAGAGGCCTCATAATAATTACATAACAAAAGTAAATATTTAAATCACTTTGGGGAAATCAATTCTATCAAAAATAATAAGTTTTAGGAAGAACAGAATGATTTTAAAGGTTTTTTCCTTTTATTTTTTTCTAACTCTATACTCTTTTCCAAAGTTTGCTAAAAACAAACAAATTCTGCCACCTGTGTAATTTTAAGACTGCAATGATATAAAAGCTTAATTCAAACACATCAAAGGTTGACTTTCTTACAATTAATTAGGGTAAAAGTCAATCAGAAATATGAACAAACAAAATGATCATACCTTCTTGCTTCTTGTCCTTGGAACAAGTCCAGAGGTACTTCACAAAAACACTAGGCCCTTCAAACAGAAATTTAGAGATAGACTTTTACAAGCAGCATTACATATAATTTTGTGCAGAGGAGCAAAAGGCTACAAAAGCAACACTGGCAACAGTAAAAGAAAAGCTATAGTAAAAAGCACAAGCAAAATATAAATAAAAGCAATATCCATAACATAGTTCTTCTAGGAAAATGAAATGCAAACTAGAGAACATATCTGCATATACTTTAAAAAAATTCTTGCTTCTAACCTTCAATCATGAAATAGCCTTTAATTGTATAAACTTGGCTTGTGTTACCAACGGGTTTTAATTAAACCTCTGTATGCCTCCCTTGATTCATGACCTCCTAATAAGTAGCAAAGACATTTGACTATTATACTTATTAAATTTAAAAAACAGGTCTTAAACTTACCTCCAAATGGCCATTGAAATTATAATTATGTGGCATAATTATTAATGATAGTCACATTTGGAGACTCCACAAATATATAGGCGGTATTTCTGGTCTTTCTTTAACATTCAGTATGTACTCTCCATAGGTATGTCCCAAAAGGTATACTAAAATCTGGAAGAAAAGTCAGATACTTTTTAAGTTTTAAATCTGTATAATACACAGATACTGAAGCTTTTTTTTTTAAGGCTAGTATTTATTCGACTCCCTCTGTGGCATAGCAATGTTTCTTTTCTATTGTCACACTTCCTCCCTCCTTTTTCTTCACACCTGCCCAGGCCAAACTGCCAGCCCAGGACATGAGTGAGCTACACAGCTCGACAGAGACCTGGAAAACTTAAAAACATAATCACTACTACCTAACTTTTCTTTGTTTCTATAAATGACTATTGCTCAAAAACCAGAAATAAAAAGAGGCTTGAAAAGACCAATAAAGGTTATTGGTAATAGGACCTAAGGAATGTTGTTATTTAGTTAAGATTGTTCAGTTTGAAAGTAGAAAAGATTAAAAATGGATTGTAAAAGTTTTCCTGGAATGGCAACGGGTGGCGTCATCCCCCTTCACTAAACGAACTGGCTGATGAAAGTAGCTTACAGTTACAAAACAAATGCTACTCATCTCCAAATTACCCTGTGATATATGAAGATCATTTCTCCTTTAGTCCTGTTATGAACTGAATTGTGTTCCCCCCACCCCAAATTCAAATTTTGAAGCTCTAACCCCCATACAACTATATTTTGAGATAGAGCCTTTAAGCAACAGAGGTTAAATGAGGTCATCAGGGTAAGGCCCTGATCCTATTCCATTAGTGTCCTTACAAGAAGAGGAAGAGACACCAGAGATCTCCTTCTACACCAGAGATCTCCTTCTCTGATGCACATGCACCAAGGAAAGGCCATGTGAGGACACAGCAAGGAAGGGCCCTCTGTAAGCCAGAAAAAGCGCTCTCAACAGAAGCCACCTTTCTTGACTTGATCTGGCAACTCCAGCCTCTAGAACTGTGAGGAAATAAATGCAGTTGTTTAAGCCACATAGCCTGTGGCATTTTGTTATGGCAGCCAGCAGACACTAACTCAAGCCATTTTTCTCAGGTCCTTAGACACCAAAGTGAACTCCCTGGCTCTGACATTTTAAAACAGGGGCAATCCTTGCATTTCTAATATAATGCAATTTTTAGATGCCACATTTAGAAAGCAATTGGTCCTGCTTTACTGAGAGAATACTGCTACAATCTTTTGATGAAACTATAGAAATATTTAAGTGAAAATAGAAAAAGTAAAAAATACGTGTTTATCAAGCAGCACAAATGACAACTTCAAAGCAATTTTAAAAGCAAAGAGAAGTTTTAAGAGAAAGGATGTGCAAAGGTAGTCAATATTTTAAATATTATTGCCTCATTCGTTTACTCAACCCACAATTACTGAGTACCTGCTATGTGTCAAGCATTTTTCTAGGCATTCGCAATTCTGTGTTGAAGGAATTGATTAGTTCCCTACTGTACTGTGCCTTTATCCTATGAAAATTTTTATTGGTCTAGACTTGGATGGAAAGACGGACTTTTCTAAAAAAGAAAGAAAAATAACTTGGGGAAATAAAAAAAATAACACCCTTAAAAGAATTCAGTCATTTATTGAACAAATATTTATTAGGTAACTACTTTATGCTAGAGAATGATGGGCAGAAGATCTAGGAGTTTTAAGGAAGAAAATTGATGTGACAGCCACACAGATCTTAATAAATGTTTGATTTAAATAAATTTAGAAAGATTAAAACTCTTTGTAATTATCACCATTGCAAGGTGAAATTCACACAATGTGAGGGAGATTCACTCCTCAAAGTACTGATACAAGTGTGTTTATCAGGGCAGTCTTGAGTAAGTCCCAGAGCCGGCAGCCTTGCTTAGGCAGAGGGTGAAGCCATGGGGAGAAGATTTGCTGGCACAAGAAGTCAATTCATTTGTTTATCAACTTTACCTCTGTGCTAAGCCATGTGGCTACAGAGAAAAAGACACAGTCCAAATCTTCACAGAGTTGGGTCTAGGAGAAAAAAGCTCGTAATGCATCTATAGAACCAGGCTGCCAGGCTGGGGAGGGGAAGAGCAAGGCCAGGGAAGAGGAGGCAGGCTCTGAGCTGAGCATGGATATGGAGAAGGGGCAGATGGCCTTCTAGGCAGAAGTTTGAAGTGAATAGGGCTCAGGTCCAAGACAAACACCCAGGCTGTAGACCTCCATTGGATTAAACCAGAGACAGCCTCACACTCCATGCTAATGGTTTTGCATTTTATCCCAAAGGCAATGGGGAGCCATTGAGATTTTAAGGAAAAAAGTACCATGATTAGAAGTATGTTTTAGGAACCTGGCAAGAAACCACGAGAAGAACAGTTTGGGAGGGAGAAGCGGCAGTACAGTGACAGGTGAGAACAGTCAAGAGACATTCCCACAACCCAAGGAAGGGATAGAGAGAGCCTACATGAAGGACACGACAAGAAAGGTAAGGTACAAAGTGCCAGGATATGCATTCTTGGATATAGAAAAAAATAAATTGAAAAGACATGAGTAATCTTCATCTTCCTGAATTTAGAGAGGTAAAACACATACCACGTGAAACATTAAAACCAAAGTGTGGAGCGTGGTGTGTGAGATGAGTGGCACAGATAATAGCGCTATCGTGCAAAGCGCTGCAGAGAGGCCCCTGTAGCGGGGTTCTGGGTGTGTGTCTGGGGTCAGGGGTGAGAGTGTCATTCACAGAGTGTAAGATTGTTCCAAACAAGAGGACCGACTCACGTGAAAGCCCAGAACAGAGCGAGTTGGCCAGGCCTGAAAGAAATGACAGGAGAGTGCTGAAGGGCAGTGAGAGACGAGGTGAAAAACAAATTGGGAGCAGAATGGAGAGAATCCTCGGAGTCAGAATTAAAGAAAGGGCTTAGGGTAGACTTTATCCTCCTCCAAGTGAAGGTCCAAGGAAAAACCTTTAGTGGGTCATAATTAGGGTTTTGATGAAAAAGAAATTTTGGAAAGAGTCACATGGTGACAGTGTTTAAGATACAAGGGAAGAAGCAGAAAGGGGCTGGAAGGCGATAAGCCCAATTAGGAGGCTCCTGCAACAACTCTGGCCGATAAGGACCTGAGCACCGTGGGACTGAAAGGAACAGAGTGGGAGAAAGGGACTGCACAAAAGGCGGATCGTCGGAAATCATTTTCTGGATCCTTAGTCCTTGTTTCCAAAAAGAAGCCTTACGTGTTAATTCTTTTATTACGGGTGTCCTTCCCAAGCCTCCCCTTCAGACAACGCCGTTCCATAACCACAACCCTTGTACTTGCCATGCACAAGTAATTACTGGTCTGGGATGTGTTTGTTTCTTTAAGTGACTGTGGCTAAAAAATTGAGGATAAAAAGAAGAGATCAACCTTTGAAGTTCTGCCCTAGGTGGAAAAATAAAGCAAAACCAGGTGTTAGGGAAACCACAGATTTGGAAATGAGAAAGGACTACAAGGTAATTTTCCGTACACTTTTCTCATGAAAGTATACGTATTCCTTATAGAAACGCTTTCCCTGAGGAGAGGTTGTTCAGAAGCTCTAATTAGACTGGATATGTCAAAGTGTTTTGAAATGAATAAAGCATTCATACATGTGTTAGGTATTAGAAGGAAAATGCATGTTATTGCCCTATCACTTTCTCTGACATAAAACAATGCTGAACCACTATTACTTGAGAAAGCATCAGAGTCACTGGTTCAGATAAGTTGGAGATAAAGTATGGTCCATTAAAGTAGCATATAAATTCAGTCTGTGAAAATAATAGATTTCAAGAGCTTAGATTTAAACCACTGGCCTTAAATCAATCACTGATGTTAATCAACACAGTTCTGAGTTATAACAAAAATACTATTCCACTCTCCTTTCAAACTACTTAATGTGCTAGATTTTACTACTCAAAGTTAGAAGAGTTCATATACATTTTTCATTAATTATAAAACCATTATGCTTTGTTATGTAAAGGATCAAAACAATTTTTTAAATTTCAACATTAAATGACTTTCTAACTTCTCCCTTTCTTGCCTTAAAACAGAGCCTTTTATATGTTTGCTGAATATTAAATGAAAGAAAAATCCTATGTCAGTTGTTTGGGTTCATACCAGACCTAATTGCCTCATACACTCTAATTCTGCCACCAGTTTATAATTAGCATGCATTTCTCATGCATGAGTTGACCCAATTACATAACAAATTTTGCCTTTGGGGATTGCTCTTGACTGCTTGTCTTCTGTCCACCATACAACTCAATTTCACACCGTCAGCATCCTGAACACGACCACAGTCAGTCTCTGTCACAATGATTTATTGAAATTACAAACAGAGATCAGATCCCCAGATAGCCACCCCACCTTCATGCTCACCCTTCCTTCCACGCAACCTAACTTTGAACCAAATCCTTTAATAGTCCAAAGACAGTGTTATTCAATTATTAGGCCATGTTTTCCTCCAATAATCTAATATTTTTGAAGTTAATTCACAAAGTCTCAGGGAACTAAATCAACAGTATCCACTTGAGCTTATTAATGGGCATATAATTTATTTTGCATTCTAAGAAGTCAGTGAAAAATTATGTAGCCACATCAAAAAACTAAAAATAATTATGTTTCAATATCAAATTAACTAGACACTTTTTTCTATGATGTTTTTAAAAAATATGTCAATCTTAGTTTTGTTTTTGTTCTTTTGGTAAAGTAAGTACGCATTTCTTATGAATGGGTATGCAAAATTGAAAATGGTAGTAAAAAGGGTATTTGGGAAACAAGAGAGATAACCAAAATTATAAATACTGACAGGGGAAGGGAAACAACATAAAACAGGTTAAAACACTATTGTCTATGTTGTCAGTGATTAAGAAAAGGGGTTCCAAAGATTCCTACAGATGCTAACAAACACCGGTGCACACTCACATACACAAATACACACAATGTTTTCCTCTGTGAGTTAAGGACAGGAACGGATCTCGACAAATCACATATAGTACACTTACTATTCCCGTCAGTTTGTAAAGTACAAGCTTTGTTATCTAGGTTTTTTTCCTTTCCCTTTCATAAATTATTTCTGTGCCACCTGAAATAAATTTTAAAATAAACGTCTAAACTTTATCTACAGCACAAAGATTGTAAAAGTCTCTCGGAGTTGGACTTTATCATTTCATTTCACAATTTATCCACAGACTGTCTCGGCTAATTGAAAACGCAGTGTATATTAATGTGTAAGCAGGCAGAATGAGATACATCAATAACCTCCTCCAGGCGGGGCGAGTCTCCCAGGTGTCTGCGGGGATTCTGCCTGGCTCTCCTGCTGCTGGTTCCCTGAATGAACTACTTATGAACATGAAGGTGGTAATCACCTGAATTAGAAATAGCCTTCACAATTACCCACACAAGCTAGAGCTATAAGGACGACAGAAAAAAAAAGTTTTTAAAAATGTCCAAGGGCACAGGAATTTCTCCATTCATGCTGTACATTGTCCTTTACGATAATTTTTTATAATACCACTAAGTAAAGAAAATGTGGAGATGCGCTAGGATATTTCTGTCATTTGTGAATTTATGCCCCAGAATTGGGCTGGGAGGTAGAGGGGGGAGGAGGCAGTAAGACATCCTCTGGAATTTCATGGAAAAAATATTTATTTGGCAATCAGTTCTGTTTCTTTCCAACCACTCAGCACATTCTGTAATCTGGCCTCTTTTCTTATTCTTTCTGCAGCTCCACCAAGTGAGTAACATAGCAGAAGAATTTTAAATTACAGCATTTAATAAATCTCCCAGGTTCAATATGTTGTCATTATAGACCCCAAAAGAAGGAAGTCAAGGCTAAACCCACTCTCCCTCTTTCATTACACACAATTTCAAATTTACAGCTGTATTTTGTCCACACCTCACAAACATATGGAGACAGAGTGGGCATTTCCAAATGATTTCAAATCCTGGACAAATGATTACAAGAGTGTGAGAAAAAAATTCATACAACTGACACAGACACAAGCAATCAAAAATGCCCATTCATCCATAACGTATTAACCGAAACACATAAGAGTTGTCATTAAATCCCCTGTCTTATGTCTTTATATTTTCTTCAGTCCAAAAGGGATTAAAGGGAGCTTAGAAAGATCCAGACAACATTGAAAGTTAAATAAAGTAAAAACAAGTAAGAAGGTGAAGCAATTGGAAAAATAAAGATTGTGAAGACCCTGGCTTAATTAACCCACTGCATCATCCTGTATGAACCGTGCCGCTCCAATCTCACATCCTTTATAGTTTCCAGGATGAGCAGCCAGGCACCTCCTGCAGAAAGTCTGGTGTCTGTCCAGTCTGGACATTTTCTCACCTTCTTCATCTCAGAACAGACACAGTCCAGGCCACTGTCAAAAATATCTGTCTGGATTTGGCCAATATATTTCAGTGTTTGGGTTTATCTGAAAGTAATGTGGAAAACTGAACTAGCCAAAGTACCGAGTTTCAGATGAACCCAGGTTTCGTATAGAAAAAAGATCCTTGGATAATATGGAAAACCCCATGAGGTCACGGAAAAGTTCGTAAAGTTGCGGCCTTATGAATCAATAATAAATTCACTAGACCTCAGAATACTTAACAGCTTCCTTTCTTCAAGAGTAAATCCCTAACGCTAACATTAGGAAATCTTTATTTTACTACTATCCGAATGTGAATGTGCCTCATCGTGCTAAAAGCACTACTTGCAAGACTGCTATGGTTGCTAATATCAAGACAATCGCAAAGAAAATATTATGAAACCTAAATTATTTGCTTTAAAAAATCAGTATTGTCTAAATTATAGGTCAAATCTAAATGGCATTTCATATACTGTTATGTATACAATAAATACAAATTTATACATACCTGTGTTATACGAGTTTTTTGCATATTGAAGAACAGATCTACAAACAGCCTCTGGTACTGAATAAAATGTATACTCCTGCTAATGATAAAGGTTGGTGAAATGATCAGTTCTTTTCTTATTAAATATGAATATTGAGTTAATTTGAATATAAATTAAAAGGCTTACCTTTGAATCCACTGCAATCCTTATGTTAGCTGTCACGTGGATGTCTTTAGCAGAAACTGTTTAGCGCTTTTTGAAATAAATCTCTGTGATAGTTGAAGATTTACAGCTTTGTTTTGTGAAGCATTGTTTTTATTTTTTTTAAAAAAACTTCCCCAACAATAATGCAAAGAAAAGAAACACTACCAAATGTAACTGCCAGTGGAATACACAAGTATCTTTTATTTGCATTTTTAAAAGCAAAAATAGGTTTCCGATTTAAGGAAAGAATGAAGAGAAAGAGAGATGAGGGGAGTAACCTTCAGTACTCATAACTGGAGCACTGTTGAGACAAGGTAGAAAAACTAAGGGACAAACGGCACGAACCCTTAAAATTCAACCATTTCTCTTCAAAGGAAAAAAGTCCTTAAAAGATAAAATATTCATTTAAAGAGCAAACAATGGCTACACATTACAGAATATGAAAAAATGGTATTTACTCTCCTCCTCTCACTCCCTAAATGTTTTTTAAGCATCATTCTGTTTCTGAACTTTTGACAAATAAAATTCTTTCTCAAATTATATACTATCACTCTATCGGCCAATTGTTACTCTGAATATGATGATGGCCAAATATCAGTGAGTTTAAAACCATTGGCTAATGAAACAATTCCCAGCAATTAAGGCTACATCACTTATAACATTTAGATATACAGAGTTTAGTGATTGTACAGTGACATACAAAATATATTTCTCATGAAAAATGCATACTTGCACACACTTTTATATGATGTACAGTGGTTGATTTTCATTCATATTTCTTCTTGAATACCTAACATTGAACTAACTTTTTTCAGAATAAAATACATTTTAACAAACCTTATATAATACTTCAGAAGAAATTTTACCACAGACATAAATTACAAAAGGTAAGAACTGCTGTTTTCTGCCTTTAGTATTGAATTAACACTTTTCAGTATGTAATATGCTTTGACCTTGTTAGTCTCAATTTTCTTTTCAAAAAATATATTACTGAATAAGATGCAGCTTTCATATTCAAAACAACTTGATATGTAAATGTTTGTTTTAAAAATTAAATTTAATTCTTCATTTCTATAAATATCTGAAGTACAAAATCCTATATACACATAATTAGCAAATATGAAATTTCTCAAGATACTTGACCTTATATGTGTATGTGTTGCATGTTTACCCACGGGGGAAAAAAACCTGTCAGGTTTTTTAAACTTAACTATGAAAGTCCTGTTTTGGAAGAATTCAAAGCTAGAACCATTCAAAATGGAGTAAGATGTTAAATTACAATAGCTTCTTTTATGTTAAAGAAATATAAGTCACTGCTATTGAAGTGCTAGGCTCTAGATAACTGTTGAAATCAAAGAGAAGGAATTTCACAGATGAACTTGGCATATTTTATGAGTACATCGAGTAGTGCTTACAAGGCAACAATAACACTTTCAAGTCACCCAATCTCACTTTCTCATCCAGAAACACAAATTAGGGCCATCACATCACTGAACAAACAGTCACCTACATTACTGATTTGTTCCTGAGTCCTCTTCAGCCTCTGTAGTTCAGGGGTATCAGTAACGATGCTGAAGCCCCTCCCTTTGCTTTCTTCAAAATCTCTTTTGTACTTGACCTAATAGTAGGTGGTGGGGGAGGGGCATAAAAGAAAAAAAGAGAAGTAAACAGAGGAATCACAAATCCCTAAAAAGCTGCTAAAATTGGAAGCAATGCCTCCAGACACAGCTCTACCAGCAAGCAGCAAAGTGAGAGGCAGGGGCACAGCGAGACTGCCTGGTTTATATCCCAGCAACTCCTCTGACTGTGTGATCTTAGGCAAGTTACTTAACCACTCTGTGCCTCAAGGGTCTCATCCATAAAATGTCAGCAACAACATTTAAATAATGCTATTTAATACATCCTAAGGGTAGGATCAAGTCTACTCATACACATACATAGCCAATAGCAAGCAAGCAAGCACACCAATAATCGTTATTATTATTATTATCATCAATAGCTATACTAGTGCTCCTATGCCTGTCTTGTCAGTGACAAAGCATCATTTTGTGCCTTGACTGCACTAACAGGGAAAAAGACAGACAAAGTCATCAACAGCTACCCCTGTCCTTACAAACTTTTCATTCTACTTCATAAAGCAAAGCATGTGGATATGATTATACACTGCTATATTGCTAAATGTCAAGTATGTAAATGCTTATGAAAGTATTCATAACACAGACCACATCTAGAGATTGAAAGGCTTCAAGCACATGCCCTTAGCACGCTGTGTGCTGAGGTACCTAAGATTTTTTTTCCAGTGTTTAAATATACTTCTTTTCTAATTACAACCCAGTGAAGCTGACTTTTACAGTTTTCTCGGGGGACCAGAATAGCTAATGCTTAATCTTACTAGAGCCCCATCTCCTATTATTAGCATAATGATAATAACTGTCACACCAGTTAAATATTCTGCTTGTTAATGACTGAGATGCTTATATCACTCTGACTATTCTTATTTCTTTAAGAGCCTAAATACTAATAAGAAATATGAAAATGCATTTTTGATAACCCATTTTACATTCATAATTATGATTTTCAAATTAAAATGTATATTAATAATTAACATTTAGGGTAGTTAGTAAAAATATGGTTCTGTAAGTATAACTTTCAGTATAAATTTTAAGTCTCCTTAGTTGAGCATGGAATGACTGTTTTTGTATCCATATTTAAATATTCAAGTCTCTCAAGCACTGTCCTTGAGACTACTAAAAAATTTCCCTTCGCCAGAAAAACTTGATAGAAAAAAAAAACAGATGACAACAAATAGAAAGATACTCTCATTACTTTAAGCTTTATATATATATAATTTTCTCTATATATTTTTATTTATGATATAAAAGTACTGAAACCCTTACTTAATTTTCCTAAATAAAAGGCCTTTACCACATTATTTTTCTTCCACAGAAAATACTGAATTAAATTAACCCTCAATCTCCCAGCATGTGTGAGAGATACATACACACACCAGTGTATTCTTGGCATTTTATGCCTAACTAAGCAGGGAAGCCGTTCAGCTTGTCCTGAAGATAGCACTAGGGCACAGAACAGTAAAATAATAAAAATAAGAAAGATGACAAGGTTATAATAGCAATAGGCATGAAGAAGTAAGAAGAAAAATCTATAAGCCAAGTTTTAACATCACTAATGCCAGTTTCAGAAAAAGCACAATCACGTATTCTTTCTGTGATTAGTTTGGGTTTTTTAATGGTAATTTCCAAAGAAAAAACTGAAAAGAAAAGCTATTAAATCCCAGAATCAGAGGTTTTAAGTTGATAACCATTTACCAGCCCTTTCCACATTCACAAGACATAAGAATCATGATTTGGGTTTGCCTCAGATATGCTGAAGAGGAGGATACAATCAAAATCATAAAGAGTTTGCAGACTTTTAGAAGATGTGTAATCGTTTTTAATGGTGTGACCCACAACCAAGCTCCATGTAGTCTCAGCACCAGCTCAAGCACTAACCCACCCAATCTTTACTGTACACAAGGAGGGGGCCTTATAGTCAGTGGCTCTCTTTTCCATACTCCCACCCACTTACATCCTAGCTCTCTACTAGATCTAGAACACATGGAACTTGGTGACAAAGTCAAATCTTACTCATCTGTGTAATCCCAGGACCTAGCATAGCACCTGGCCCATGGGAGTTGGCTAATAAGTGATTAAGAAAGGGAAGAAGGGGGGAGAAAGAAGAGGGGTGGAAACAGAGAGAGAATCTGACCCAGTTCCAGATATAAGAGAGAAATCTCATATTCAGGGACTGAAAATGAAGCCATTTGGCTGCAGCACCTGGCGAAAAGGTAAGACCCAGGAAATCAAGTTAAGAAACACAGATTTAGACCAGATTTGAAAAGCAATTGCTGGCCATAGTTCCCACCTTAGTCCACTGAGGCTGCTATAATAAAAATGCCATAGACTAAATGGCTTGCACAGAACAGAAACTTCTCTCTCATAGCTCAGGAAGCTGGGAAGTTCAACGCCAAGGCACTGACAGATTTGGTGTCTGATGAAAGCCCGCTTCCTGATAAGCAGACCACTGTAACCTCAAGTAGGGGAAGGAGTAAGGGAGCTCTGCGTGGTCTCCTATTTAAAAGGGCACTAATCCTATTTCTGAGGTCTCTATCCTCATGACATAATTACCTGCCAAAAGCACCCCCTCCTAATACCATCACATTGGGGAATAGGTCTCATAAAAATTCGGGGGGACAAAAACATTCAGCCTATAACAGGTGATTTTACATACAAGCATTCAACATTAACTCAACAAGTATTCATTAAGCCTCACATAAACTCCTCTTTCCTCAGTAAAAATGCCTTTTCTTCCCTTATGTTTCAAGATTGGACACAAAATGATCATCTCTGGTCTCTTGTCTACTCTACCATTAAGAAGTACTTTGTGATGATCCACGAATAATAATGGAGGTACTCTCAGAACTGCTTTCTCTGGAATCTCCTCCTCTAATGTTCATCTATTCAATCCTTTGTTTATCAAAAAAATATTTATTGAGTACCTACCATGTGCCAAGTACTATTCCATGTGTGTGAACAATGCAGCAAAGAAGAGTCAATAATCTGACCCCTCATGGAGCCTGCATTACAGGCAGAAAAATAGAAAAGACACAAGACCTATACAAGTTGAGTAAGTGGTATGTTAGTGGTAAGTCTAAAAGAAAAATAAGGCTAGAAAGGAAGTGAGAAGGGTCAGGAATACTGCCCTTTTTGATAGGGCGGTCAGGGAAGGCCGCAGTGGAAAGGTGACATTTCAGTAAGACCTGGAGGAGGTGAGGGCTGTATGCAGAACAGCAGTGTGGTGGACTTCTGGTTTACCAGGCACCTTCTGGCCACTGTATTGATCAGCTGGAGTGAGCAGGGCAGAAGGAGGAGACCAGTCAGGAGCTTTCCCCAGTGGTTCACTACTAGAGAATCATCAAGGACCAAAGAAGACAGGCTGAGCCCTTGGGCCCAGCTTCAGCCTCAGCTCGCCAGCCAGGTGAGCGGCACAATCTTGTCAGAATAGGTCAAGAAGAACACAGAAGGGAGTGCAGAAGCAAGACGCCACTGTGCGTTCAGAAAGAGAACGTGCTCTACCTGGGAAGCTATGCAATCTTGGTTACTTATGGGCTTAGCACTTCGAAAATGAAGAAAGGTACATTGAAAATAAATTCTTAATGTAAATGTAAAAAACCTACACAATGGTCTATAGGATTTGCCATATTTTTCTTCAGAAGTACCATAAAAATGTATTTCAAATACTGAATACATGTTCCATATGGATGTATCTGTATATGAACACACACATACATAAATATTTATCTTCCTGTATTACAGATTAGAACCCCAAATAATAAATCAGTCGAAAGACCTGAATTTAAACCCTAATTCTGTTATGTGATCTTGGTTTGTTAAATTTCGTTAACACTCCTGATCGCCACGATACAATAGGAAGAGCAAAGCAAAGCAATAGACTACCAAATGTTCGAATGGCTAGCATAAAGGATGTGTGAGAACATCAAGCAAGGACATGCCCTTAGCAGGCCATTAGCAAATACTGGTTTCCTCCTCCCTGACGAATTTAAAACGTGACCTTTGTTGCTTAAATATGATCATCTTTGCCAATGTGTGCTTGCTCGGTGATATTTTGTGTTTGGAGTCATCAGCAAGTAACACTCAGAAGTTCACACTGCAGGGGAAGCTAGAAACCAGGGTGGTTCTAGCCCAGCATAAGAAAAAGGCTCACACTGATGGAAAGGGAAGACTTTTAAAACACAAAATGGTGAGCAGAGCTGCACACTGAATTATTTGCTAATTCTGAGATAGAAGTTCTCTCCCCCAAATGCTCCAAGTACCATAGTTACTACTATTATAACAATATAAACAAATGTAGACAATGAAAACCACTATAGAAAAAGTCCATTCTTAAGCAGAAAGCCATTTTTATTATTTTTGAATTTATTTTTATTGTATTTTTTTCCATTACCATTTGTCCCCCTTATACCCTTCTCCCCTCTGCAATCACAAAAAAAAAGCCAATGGAACCTAAGACTGGTAAACTGTTGAACAGACTGAAAGGAGAATAAATAAAATTTAAAAATGAGGCCAAAGATGGATCAGCAGCTCCAGCCCTAACTATGCTCCTCTTGACCATGAAATTCTTGACCGTGAGCATGTGGAAACATAGACCAATATGTTCATAATAACACTTTTGTAGTATCAAAAAAACTGGAAGCAATTTAGACATTACATCCACCAGAGAATGAACAAATTATTGTCTCTTCATACAATGGAATGTTACCCAGGAATAAAAATAAATGAACTACAGATCCATGGGTCCATTTGAATAAATCTCAGAAACATTTTGTTGAAGGGAAAAAAAAGCAAGGAATACATACATACATACATGGTAAATAAATAGGGAAAGGGACTTGATAAGCATGACATCCAGAGAAGTGGTAAAATCTGCTCATTGAAGGTTATCTGCTCATGAAAAGAGGCTTCACTATTCCCAGTGACATTCAAGTTCTTAAGCTGGAAAGTAGGAACACATATGATCCTTTTAATATCATGTGAAAAACCTTCACACACACTCCATACAAGTCTTTTGTACTGACCAAATATTTTACAATCCTTTTCAAAGAAAATATGGGCAGAGTTTTAAAACCCCAGATGAGGAAGCTAAAGCACCCAGATGTTAAACCAAAATCATGAGCACAGAAAAAGAAGATGAGAACCAGAATTCAGGTCATACTTTCAGTCAGCTAAAAGCAAGACCTGGGTTTTCCATAAATGGCAAGTGAGCGAGCCAGTGGCATCCCTATGCAGCAAGTTACATCAACCACTCTAAGTTTCTTCATTTTAACGAAGCTGTTTGACTATATTGACAAACACTGAACTGAAGCCAAAAGACAGGAAAAAATAGGAAGCGAGAGAGGGTAGAAAGGGTGTTGCAAAAGAGATTCCATACATGGAACAGCAAACCACAGCAGCAGTGGGAGGGGATCCTTGGCCAATCACCACAGACCAGACGGCTAAGAAGAATCCAGGACCACAGGGTCAAAAAGAAGAATATCATTTAGCTGTAAAGCAGCTTACCTTGTCAGGATACGGCTAATGGAAACCTAAAATCTACAGACACATTTACTACTGATTCATGTTATTCTCCCCTTTATTTCACACAGTCTCCACCTGAGACCATGAAATCAATGACCGATTTTATTATCTTGATGGATACTTTACATTTCTTCAAGGAAAGATTATGAGGGTCGTATCATTTTTAAGCCACATGCAAAATTCTTAGTTCGATTTGCGGAACTTAGCGCTCAATTACGTAGTTCAGTAGATTTTGAAGTACTGGGCCATATGCTTCTTTCTAGCTCACTGCATTTTGCTTGGTGCTTAGCATGTCTTAAAAGCTCCATAACTATTTCATGATTGATTACCATCTAGTTTTGTATTTTTAATATCTAAAATGCAGAAAATTGGCTAATTTTGCAATGCTAAATGGGAATTAAACAACTACAAAGGAAAATCTTATTAAGAGCTCTTTTGTAAGGTGAAGTTAATTTTAACAAACGTTAAGTCAAATAAGCTCAAAAAGCATATTTGCTTTTTTTATCAATTAATGTCATAATTTGTATATTTATGGTTAATTAAATGAAATTAAAATTTTAATTACCTTTTTAAACATAATTAAAAAGCATTAAAAATAATTTTCATAGATTTCTAAGCCTTAAATTAGCCTTTCATTGCATTTGCAGAGGTACTTACTGATATGTACAGATTTGTCAGTTTCCTATGTTATATTCACAATCCAACTTTATCAGATTTGGAATCCCTTTACTTTTAACAGAACTGTTTTCAGTTAAAAAACTGTAAAGTCTCAGTTGTATTTGAAACAAATACTCTGAATGCATAATAAAGTGTATCTTAATTAATTTCTCAATAAGCTAAGATGATTAAAAATGATCCCTAAGACACTGACACTTAGCTTAGGGGTTAAAAGCTCAGGCTCAGAATTTGACAAGCAATGTCTTGAGCTCTGGCTCCATCTCTTATTAGCTGTGTGACCTCAGGCAAGTTACTTAACCTCTCTGAGCCTCAGTTTACTCATGTACAAAATGAGCATAATTGTAGTGCTATACTGATAGTACTTTTAAGAGAATTAAGTGAGATGATAATGATAATGTCTGATGTCTACTTACGGTCAACTACATTCCAGACACTGCACTGAGAGTATCTAGAGAATAAATCGGACCTCACGAGCCAGCACTACGCCTACTGCATTTGGGAGCTCCTTCAGTCTTTTGGGGATTGAAATAGAATATAAATTTTAAAATTAAATAAAAAATTAAATATGTTTTACCTATATTATCTTCAGATAAATCCTAGCAGGTGTACATTGATGAAGGAAAAGATTTTGAGGAGGTTACAGAGCTAATAGGGGACAGAAGCCTCTCTCTGGCCTCTCCCCCAACATTATCTTTCCATTCATCTGAGAATGATAAACATTGCCAAAATGAAAAAGAGTCAACTGAATACGAACAAGATATAAATGTCCTATAGACAAAAAGGAAAAAGTAAAATCACTGCATATTTCTAAATAGAGGATTCCAGAAGATCTACATAACTTGAAATTGTAACTAATTTATTTTCTGTAATAGATACTGTGATGTCACAGAAGGTACAAAAATTGCCACCCAAAGAAAAGCTTAACACAGCCCACACTTTTCATTCGAAATGTGTTCCCAGGTATTTCTTTGGAACAAAACTATTGTTTGAATTTTCATTTAGTAAGGATCGAGCCAGAAGGCAGAATACCATTGCTAGAAATGTAATATTGGTAGAAAAATTGATTCAAAGCAAACAACTTACATAAAAAAATTGGAACAGAAAATATATATACATGTTGCATATTTTCACGAGAATTTCATAATAAAAAAAATGTAACTGATCCACCAAATTCTTCCAATAAGTTATAAATTACTCTGCAGAGTAAATTAAGTGTTTGGTGATGCTAACTAACTTGTTCAGGAAAGTAAAGCATCATCCAATGAACTATTCAGGTACTGCAGAGGCAAAAAATTAATATTCCAATGCCTGACACAGTTCTGAAGAGTGGACGCACGGAGCCTGTCTGCTGCTACTTGATGTTGCCACATCACTTTTTAAATAACATTTAATAATTCAGACAATTTATGAATTTTGATTTCTAGACATGTGTTCCTCAGCTATTAATCCTTTAGAGAAAGTCAACCTCATCCCATTACATGATTATAATTTTAAAATATAAATGTCTAATTCAAACACAGAATGGAATATGTTGAAATTATTTTGAACCAGAGATATCATGCAAAGTTAAATTAAGGAGAAGATAATAAATTATGACAGGGAACATTCCTGTGTGCCTAGCCTGAATTATAAAGTATTAAGAAATGGGTAATTTCCAGTTAGGAAAGAAAAAATTAGGGAATTAGTAATTCATTAAAAAAGAAAGCTACATCCAAACTTCAGTAAAGAAAAGAAATAAGGATAAAACCAGGAATTCAGCAAATGTAAACAGAGCTGCACTAACACAAACAGCCATGAAAGTGAAAATGACCCATCCTTCATCTCAGAGTCACAGCTGAAGAAGGTGGCAGATGAATACTCCCTGTTCTTACACACGCCTGCTCCCTAACAGACTGATAATGTCATTAAAACCGGTCCTAATGACCCTCCTACACCTCAATGACGTTATCCATCAGGCAACGCCAACTGGATAAGGTTTGCTATAAGAAAACAGTTCTTCCACTCCTACAAAACTGAAAAAGGAGAAAGAAAAACTGTTACAGAAGAAAACATGCAAACGAAGAGTAAATCTAAATGCACTATCTTTCATGTCCACACACTGACACCGGATTAGCTTCCGTGGTAGGCAGCTCCCACCACACAGGAAAACCCAGCGATCTCAGCAAAGCATTTAATTCAAACATTTTTAAGATCAAATCCTTAATACGAAATTTTATTTAAAACATTAATCTCTCAGATATTTCAACAGGTTATTAACATATTGTTGTTACAACTAGAACCCTAGTACTAATTCAGGTCTTATGCAGGAAAGAAACTATTAGCAATAAATATATTGGAAGTGCTCAAGAATGAAGTGGAGAATTATGGACTCTCAGGCTTTTTAGTTAACAGCGAGAGCCTCACATGATTACAGGTGTGAGTGTGCAGAAACACGGGCTTGCTGCCTGCCTGCTATGTAATAGCAGCTGTGATTTATTAAAGCGCTATGAGGTGCACGATGTTACATGAGGCATTTGACAGGCTAACTTGCTTAATCTCCAAAACCACTCTGTAAAAGAGGTATTGATTTTACCATTTTTTACATACAAGAAATGTAGTTTCTCAATAGTAATCCTATTGTTTGGCCCACCCAAAACCTCCCTCTTCCTAGTCATAGCCCATACCTCACTCCCTCCATTTAGGTTTACCCAAGAGGCATCATTTTCCTACATAACCCACTTCCTTAACCACCACTGATTGGCCCCAAAGGTAGACAGTCATTTGGCCTTAGCTAGTCCAAGTCAAGATGTCTTGGGGATTTGGGAATGGGGGCTCAATGTGTAGAGTGAGTCTCTCCCTCTGATAACTGAAACTCTACGATTTACAAGTTGGGAACTGTGGACAACCCGGTGGACCACTACCAGAATACAGACAGGCAGAGAGAGTCCTGGCTGGGCAGCCTTCGAGTCCTGATTCTCACAGTTCCCAAAACTGAAACAAGCACATTCCCACCCTCGGGCCTGTGCACCCTAATACCCTCAAAAAACTATCACCTTATTCGCAAATGAGGGTTGGGTTCTCTATCCCTTGCAGCCAAAAGTCCTAATTAATACAGTAAATTGTGGCTTCTTGGTTAAGACACAAGCCTAGCATCACTTTCTGGTGAGCAGCAGAGTCAGGACTCAAACCCAGATCTGTCCTGAAAGCTTTTGTTCCCTTCTACCCTGTCACATTTTAAGATGGTAATTTAAAGATTTTATAAACTTCATCAAAGACTTTCACTTAGAACAAAATGCAATTTTAACAAAAATATACAATTATGTCTTTTTAAAGCCTAGATTTTAAACAACCGTGTAAAGAAGGTCTGAAATCACATTTAAATTGTTTTACATGTTACATACATTAGCAAGTATTGGGTCTTTAAGGTTCCACACACTACCAATAAGATGCTCCATGCGTATCCGTCAAATGAGGAAAAACCTAGGGTAAGTACTTCAAAACGAAACTTTAAAATGATGGCCATTCTCAAGCACCAACTTAGAAAAGTCCATGGATTATTCAGTATTTTCACCTTTAAATTAACTCTGATTTCCAACAGGAAAAATTAGATACCAAATAATCTAAGAAAACCCCAAAGTTTAATTTAACGTTATAATTACAAAAACTACTGCCTAACTCTGCACATCAATTACTATATTATCTTGGCTGTATTTCTATGAAGTTTCAAGATCCATGGTTTGGTATAATTCCATGGTGCTACAGATACAATCACTACATTTTTCCTTTGCTGACCTAAAAGTCTCCCCTTTGGCCTAAAGACACTAACAGGCTCTGGGTAAGTCCATTTCCCAAAAGAACAAGTGATCTTTCTTTTCCCTCCAGAATAAACACAGCAAAAAGCAATAGCATTTTTTTCCTTGCAGTGTGAAAATAAAGAACTCGGTTTCACAGTTACAAAGAGAAGGAAGAAAAAAATGGGACTCTAAAAGTAATGCAAGTGGAAGAGAGGGGTCAGTTTGAGTTGACATGGATAAGTGTTTTAATGTCTCTTAATAATCCTAATTTCGGAATGTTGTTCTGCCTGAGCCTGTGAACGTCTCACTTATACATATCACAGTCTGTGAAAATACAGCCATTTGAGAAACAGAAATAAATTGGCATTGCCAAAGAGCCAGGTGGTTCCACTGTTTGGAAACCATCTGGTCTGAGTTTTCTCTTTGTCAGCACCATCAATACTTCAGTAGCAAGAGCTATTATAGAGATTGTGTGTGTTTCGTTGCTTTAAATAAACTCAAACAAAACTACCCTGGATGTAAATTCATTATTTCTTTGAACTGTGCTTACAGCGTATAATGAAACCCCTGTCAAGATGAGTTATACTTGAATAGCTACATTCATTCCATAATTTCACAAAACCAAGTGGGAAAATACCAGCAGTGTGTCTACAGCTCCTGCAGCATCTCTTGATCATGCTGACCGTCACTGGGGTAACTACTGTCCAATGACCACCAGCAAATGAGAAATTCTCTGACGAGCTACATGCCAAAGCGAAGCTATATATTCAATGTGGGCTGTAAGGAGATTTGGATAATGAGAAAGCTCAGAGGTACTGTTAATTTACCAATCAAGAAAGAAACAGAAGGTGTCTAAGAAACCTAAACCTGTTAATCCTAGGACAATATGACAGACCAATGAGAGGCACTTATCACATCACTGCTGGGTTGCAGGACACAGGGAGACAAATGTATGCAAAGCACTGGGCCCCTACCTCCATCAACAGAAAGGGGCAGTGCTTACTAAACATACTAGGTTCTCGGTAACCCCCATATTTAATCTGACACTGGCATGAACAAACCTTGTTTTCTAAGACAATCTTGGCTTCAGTGGAAGACAAAGTTTCCAGGCCCAGAATCAGAACACTCCAAGTCAAATCTCTGTGAATGCCAGCATTTACCCTTTAGAGGCAGGCGACCATGTCAGTGCCCTGTAGATGGAAGCTGGAAGTCACTATGTCACATTCACTTAAGAGGGGACTAATGAAGGAGGTTAAGGTACTGGGCTAAAGTTAAAAGAGTAAGAAAGTGCAGGGGGCAGATTTTACTTTCTTCTATCTACAGGTCATCCTTGCCCCCCCCCCCCCCCCCCCCCCCTTGCACTGATGTTTGACTTGTCAAAATTGCTTTGCTGGATCTACACCTGACATCGAAGTCATCTGGCAGGCACATAACCTTATCAAATTTCCAGTTATAGTACAAACAGAGGTAACAAACCACAGCCACTGAAACTGATAACAGTTTGCAGGGCTGTGATTGCCCCAGAGGAGAGAAGCACTGTGGGGACCCTGGCCTGGAAGCCCAGAATGGGAGGAGGCAGGGAGGAGCCTGAACCAGATAAAGACTAATCCCACCAAATCCAATCACTGCTCCAATTCTTCGGCCTGAGACTGCAGCAAGTAAGAGGCCCCTCACTAGGGGTGAAAAAACACCGTAAAATCAGTGGTGTTTGTCTGCTCCCATTATCATTTAAACTTGAAAGGCGAATGGAACAAAAGCACGAGAATGGTACCTTTGCAAGTTCCCTGTCCACCACTGTTTGCCCTAATACATTAAGCCAGGATATGAAGCACGAATTCTTAATTCAGTGCAATGCAGGAAATAACAATTACACCCCTGATTTTATCTGGAACTCAAGCCAAATTGCCCTGCACATATCTCTACTCTTTGCTTAAGAATAGGGAAAATAGTATTTGCCCAAAAAGAATGAAATAATATATATATCTCATAAATTTCATCTTAAATCACTATATGAAACATATATCCTTTCGAAATGTTGTTTGGGGTTCCCCCCTCCCCAGGTCTTTTGTTCATTTGTTTGTTTAAGTAATGTGGCTCCCAATGTTTCTTGAAACACTGCAGAAGAAATTAAGGAATAAAATATAAAAAACATATGTAATCAGCTAGGCAATCCCCCAGTTGAAGGACAGGCCCAAATTAAGATTTAAGTTCAAATTTGCCCAATCATCAATTTCCCAGCTTCTTAAACACTCCCCTGGTTTGAGACCTTTTAATCCCAGCCCCAGGAAAGGCTCATCTAGGATTCAATTCTCTAATCACAGCACAGAATCCTTTTACTTTTTCTAAGTGAAGAATATATAGGTTATTAGTATAAGACTTGATCTGTGAGTTATCCTATTCATGACATTGCTATGTAAAATTAACAAGTTAATTTCAGGTTTCCAATTTCCTCTCATTTCTTTTCTTCTATCTCATCCCACCCAAACCCCAGCTGCAAATGCTAATGATTTTCTTTCCTTATCTCAAATCCAACCCCACTTGTCTCTATTCCCTTCACGGACACATTCCAGCTACCACCTCACTCACTCAGAGGACTACAGTACCTTCCTATTAATCCCTCTTTCTGTCCTCTTGCCTCGGCAATCTGCCTCCAAAATGAGCTTTCAAACTGCAAACCTAGGGACTTCATTTCTCAGTTTAAAATTCATCAGTGTCTCTGCATTCTTCTTGGGTAACGTCTAGACACCAAAGCTTTGTGATTGAACCCTTGCGTGTCTCCCTGGTCACGTCCCTCCCTTGTCTCCATCCTGTACTCACGCTCCCCAAAACCCTGCAAACTGTCATCAGGGGACACTAAAATGCAGAAAGCCTCTCATGCCTCAAGGCCACTGGGATGGCACAGCCCACAGCCTGGATTCTAGAAAAGGCATCGGTAGAGGCTTAGCGGGTAATCACTGCCCCAGCATCTGGCTCTCGCTGCTGTTTTGTTAGCAATAGAGTCATTTTCTCCATAAGTATCAATACTTCTTGAATCATCTTATACTCACTGAGCATACTTTAAATTTATTATTTCTCTATTCCAACAGGCAAGAATTTCATATTTTCCCAAGTATAATCAGTACTATGCTCAAAGCATTCCATGAAAGCTTCAGAGTCATCACATATTTATAGACATAGCTCGCTCACTAAAATCTGGTGGATAACCCCCAGTTTAACACAGGTGATTTCATTCACTGTCTTGTAACACAGATACGAGCTTCGGCTAGACAGAAAACACATACAGTTCAAAAATAGACATACTGGTTCAAGGTTAAGTCCCAGTGGAGGGACAGTAGGCCCAAAGCAGTTCAAATACTAATGTAAACAACAACAAAAAAAGTACTTTAATGTTAGCTTAATAAACACAGGAGAATAGTTTGTTTCACTCCCTTCCTACTATTATGAAATAAAGGATACCATTGCATTTCATAATACAGGGTCCAGCACAAATAACACCACTTTTTATTACAAAATCTTTTATTACAAAATCCTAAGCATATAATTCTATAACATAGCAGTATCACACTCAAGCACACCATATGACATTTTAGGTGAAATGTTCAAATTAAAACAATAAATTATTACACCCATATTATTATCCTACCAACCACACTCAAGGAGGCATTACTCTGCCAGATCCTGAAAATGTAAAATTATGAAATGATTATAAGGTGGAAAACACAAAATATCACCAATATTACAACCAGCATTTATTATTCTTTGACCACCCAGTGCCCATCACCCCTTCTTTTGGTACAACACCCTGACTTTCTTTTGAAAACTCTGGTCTTTCAACTCTTTCCAAAGGGGGATATTGTGACCTGGAACTGGCCAGACATGGTGCTGCAGTCCCCTAGCTCAGTGACTAGTTCAGCCATGGACACAATACCCAAAAAGAAAGAATGACATCACTGCGGGAGGGAGCCTCTCCGTCACTCAGCTCACACCTTCAAAGAAGTGAGCTGAAGGTGTGGCAGCCATCTGTCAGCCTCATGAGGTAAACCAGCCTGCACGGGGTTCATACAGAAGACACAGAATTGAGAGATGGAGAGAAACTGAGTCCCGATGCCCTCTGGGTGGGTAGGCACAGGCCTGCCCTAGAGCCAGTTTCACGCCTGAGCCTTTCAGGCACCCAGACCCGATCCTAATGCCAGACAGGCCTGTGGCTTCTGACACTTGCAGCAGACGGAGTCCTAATTGGTACACTCCTATACATTTTGTCATCATATAAAATATCTAAGTGGGTTTTAGAGCCTCCCAGATTACTTTCCTCTCCGTATCATACCTTTCATCTGTAGGGCTAAGACTTAACACAGCTGTTTGTGATCAAAACTCAATTACACACACTAATAGAAAAGCGGTTCAGATAATCCTAAACAGTGGGTGCTTGAAAATCATTTGCATATGGTTTGGGAATCTATCACGTTGTTAAAGAAACAAAAAAAAATCGTAAAACACTGATTAAACATTTTTTAACAAGTCCTCAGATGGGAGTCCCCTCCCCCAAATGGCTGCAGATAAGCACAGAACAGTTACCCTTGGACAGGAATTCTGGTGTCCAGAATTTTCTGGGGTGCCACCATTTGAGCTATTGGCGATAACCACAGTTAATTAAGCAGAATAAATAATAATATAACTAAAATGTTATTTTAAATGATTTTTGGAAGAAGATAATTCCACAAAATGATTGAAAATAAGATAACTGTGGCCCTGGCCAGGGGTTCTAGTTGGTTGGAACATCATCCCACACACCAAAAGGTTGCAAATGCGATCTCTGGTCAGGGCACACACCCAGGTTGTGGGCTCAGTCCCGTCCTCGTTGGAGGGCGTGTACAGGAGGAAACCACCTGATGTTTCTGTCTGTCTCTCTCTCTCTGTCTCTCTCTCTCTCTGTGTCTCTCTCTCTCCTCAAATCAAAAAATAAACATATCCTCCCATGGGGTGAGGATTAAAAAAAAAGATAACTGTGACTTAGCTGTTTATATACACTGTTTCTGTTGAAAGGTGTTTTCTCCATTATGCAAAATTGCTAAAAACCTCAGAAAAGGAACTTGTAAGTTTTTATACCCTTTTGAATAGTTTTTAACAGTTAACACAGAGTGGATATTCAAAAGTTCTTACTATTTCCTCTCCCCTAAAAAAAATCTTTCTTACTATCTTTTTCTAGCCATTTTGATATTTTATTTTTTAATCACAGTTTTGTTTAGAAATGCTCATATAAAGAAATAATAAATTCTCATATCAGGATAATCATATCTTAAGTAAGAATGCCAAGTTTTACATACATCTGAACAGATACATAATAAACTTAAAATGGATCACAGTAATACCTCAGAACATGGACTAGAATGTTTTTCCTATAAGCTAATTTTAACAAAGAAGGAAGAAAATGCTAAGGCTGGAAGCTGATATCCTGGGTGAGTAGACACTCCACTCCCTGGGAACAGGGTTGGGGTGGATCAAGCTGGTAAAGGAACCTAAATTCTCAACTTGGAGCCGAGCCTAGCACCCTGTGTGACCTCAGCAGGTTGTCTGAGAATCATGTTTCTTCACTTGTAAGGTGAGAAAATTAAACTAGATGATCTCTGTACATCTCAGAGATGCTAAACATTTATGATGCATTCTATAAAATTATCTAGAGAATTAACTATGAAAGATGGTGAGAACAATTATCCTGAAACAGCTTATAATAATCACCAAATAAAAATAAAATGAGTATGCTTCTATTCTAATGCGAAATTGTGCACTAAACTTCAACTGTGGCTTAATTTCAATATATATTAGAATTATTTTCAAAAATCATCAGTAAAGTAAAGGGAGTTTTCTGATTAACCTTTGGCTAACCACAACGCTGAACTTGGGGAAAACCTTTCTTTCCTTAATGACTGCAGTTCTCTCTACCAATGAACACACTGGTTCTCAAATTGCAAAGATCTGTGCCAAAAATATCTGTTCCTAAGTATTCACAGGCATCCAGTGATAACTGGTGCAGCCTAATGCATTCAGGGTGGAGAGAAATTATAGTAATTGGCTTATCCAGGGATGGAGCCCAAACCTTGGCCTCATTAATAAATTGACCCGGCCAACTGGGCAACCCAGCCACAAACTAATGATACATATGCACTTACCTCTGCTATTAAAGGCTTCAAAAAAAAAAAAAAAAAAAACCCACTACATTTGATCCACACAGCAAGGAAAAAAAATGCCCAAACATATAAGATACTAAGAAATGCTGGTTTCTTATGGTTGACTACAAGCTATACTTTAGTTAATCATCCCATTTTCAATGCTTAAGGGAACTGGTATTTAAAACCCTTTTATAGTAATTACTTCCTTAAAGAGAAAGTAATTTACCCTAATTTATCCATCTTGTAACTCTATGTTGTTTATCAAAAGACAAAAATATTAAATGGCTCACCCAATAATTAATTTTTAATCAAAACCTATCAAGAGGAAAAAAGCACTTTCTAATATTGAAGATTTCCAGGCAAACATTCAAAATCCAACAAGTTTAGTTTTAAAATAAACTCTACAAACTTCTGAAAAAATTAAAGATCATATTAAAAACACATACACAAAGAACACATAGCAAAAATTTCATATCAAATTTGTTTAGACTACATTGATTTCTACCACCATTTTGAATCAAACTATCGTGATATTTTCATCATGTTTTTCAACTTGATAACAAAATTTTTTGTTTCCAAGCTATCTGAACAATGCAGTTGTCAGTTTATTTGACAGGGTCCAAGGAGCAAAACTAAATAAACCAGTGGAACAAAATGCTATTTATGTTTTTATACAGAACAAAAAATATTTTACTAGAACTACTACTTCAAGAAAGAAGTCGAACGGCTAACAATTTTCAACCCAACACAAAAGTATCTGTGTCATCAGCTTTTGACAAAGAAAAGCTTTTGCCCCATAAAACTGTGAATGCAACTTTTTTTAAAGCTAGAAAAAAGAACACATGGGTACACAAGTCGGGGACTCGGCTTTCATTCTGGGCTTTACAGAGCACCCTGGAAAACCAGCTCCCATGCGGCACGGAGTGCCTGTCCACTGCAGCCCCTCCTGCTCTCTTAAGAAAATGCCTCCCATTTCTAGAAAGCCCTCGATGTCCCCCGGGTGCTGGGAACTCCATCGCCACAGTAAGTTGTGTTTGAAAATATTGTTGTTTTAAATCAAGCTCTGGGACATTCTAATAAAATTATCAGCACATAAAATACCAGAACATGCATCAACTTCATTACCATGAAATCTCAATCTAAACTAATTAAATATCAGACTATCTTCAGCCAAATTTTTCCCTGAATTCTTCTACTCATTTTGGTTAGCCAGAAATGTCCACAGTAGTAAAAAATATACAAACAAACAAAATAAACTCACCTCCCAAACAATTACGAATACCCTCCTATGCTTAAGGGAACGACATTCAGGGTAGAGAGCGGCCCTGAATGAAAACATATATGTGAGCTATGATTAAAATTATGTTTTTTTAAAAAAGCATGCAACCATCATATAGAAGGCCTGAAAGAAAATTAAAATGTTGGTGCATTAGATTCTTAGAAAATAGGCCTCTGAGTGATTTCAGGTTTTGGCTTCATTATTGTCATTATAAAATAATTTGTGCAATAAGTTAAAAGAATAAATGCACAGCTCTTCAAATTAAGAGTTTTGGTATATTCTGGACCCAGTGACATTACAAGCATGAAGAAGAGTTCCTGCTGGACAGGGGAAAGTGACATACACCCGAACAGGCAAAATGCTCGATGAGGGAATGCCCGCCAGAGGCAATCCCACATCATAATCTGGTGTCCTCCTTTTCCAAATGAGTAAAATATAACCACGTAACGTTCACCCTAAGTAAGTCATGCAAATCCATCCTCATATGTATAAGCCACATAATAATATACACTGGGGGCAAAAGTAGGTTTACAGTTGTTCATATGGAAGATAATACAATAATTAATGAATAATAATATAAGAATAAACTCTGCACTTCACCTATTCACAACTGTAAACCTACTTTTGCTATACCCTGTATATAACTTGCATATAATATATATAATTAATACAGAGCAGTCCTGCAGTTTAAAATTGCTTCAGCTCTTGTAATAACAAGATTAGCCTACTCAAAAACAAACACAAATTTTAAAACAGAGCCAACAGTAATGGAAATGTCACATATCTTGTTGACCTCAGAAAAATGATTAAGCTGAGTGCAATTCAACAACTATTTTCTTCCTCTCAAACTTTGCAAAGTATATCCAGGCTCAGCCCTAACGGAGGCCCATGGTACAGTCAGCCCAGCCCGCCATCTTCCCAAGGGTGCCGGCACGCAGTGCTGCTCCCTCACCTTAAATCACGGCTTCAGGAAGATTAAACCAAATGACATCTAAAAGCTCTCTCAAAAATAAATTCTGCAGTTCTGTAGTTATCCTGCTATATCAAAATACAGATACACGCACATAATACAATTTACAGGTTCTTAAAATATTCCAGCATCAATATATAATGAAGAAGTCATTTTGACTTAAAACCCTGTTTTCTCTTGATTATTAAATTCTATGATATATCTTAGCCAAAACTTATTTGAAATTTTAAAACGGAACAAATGAGAAGGTGAAATCATATTTTTCAAAACAATAAAGGAAGAAGTAGGATAATAGGTCCAAGCATCCACTTTATATTGACAAAAACTTCTTTTTATCTCATTCCTCTTGTCCCACCCCCGAAAAAGATGCTGTCAATTTACTATATCCTATTTTTACTAAGTCCTATTTTAGCCAGCCCAAAGCATAATAATTTATTTTGAATTTTAAAATTCATCCCTGATACTATATTTTAAGGCACCAGCAGGACTAAATGTTGATTAAATGGATAACAGGCAGTCTACGTTTTCTGAGGCATTACGCCATGTTGCTGTGATCGTATACACACTATCTATAGGATGGTCATCCTTGCAGCTACAAGGAAGATCACCGCTTCCTCGTGCTAGCATCCACTCTTAGTAAAACATTCACACGTACGATTCATTCTAACCCATGAAGCCCCTCAAGTGATGGCAATATTTATCCCAGGACCTGGGACTGTCACTGCCCATTGCTGCTTCCAGGCTTTTCTCCTCCTTTCTTCCCCTGCTCTCTTAGGATCCTCGATGCTGGATAACACACCCACTACACAGTGATCACACCAGTCAGGATGCCTCATGTGACCACCGGCTCGCTACTTCACCTGCTCTTTCCACTCCAGCATTCTTGGTGACCTCAATGTCACTCAGGCAACGCATTCAACATCCTGGCTCCTCAGTCTCTGACCAACGCTCCTCTGTCCTTCATTCATGTCAGCCCCCCACTATTTTGCCAGAACCTGGAGCTTATTGCCAACAGCTGCACTACCTATCCTAAGTCTAATTTAAGCTTCCCAATCAATGGCCACCATTTATTTTTAAACTCATTCCTTTTAAGACTTTAACTCCAACAATTCTCTGACTCTCCAGGACTTCCAACCCAGTGACCCTATCTACAGCTTACTGTCCATCACTCTCCACGTCTTCACTGACTCCACATATAACTTAGATTCTGTGGTCCATCATTAGAATCACTCTCTAGCTTTATCCTCAAATACTTTTCACCTCTCACCCTCTGTTGCACGCACCCAGCAAAGCCCAGCCCTGGTAAAACCAAATACTCTACCTACTCTGAATAACATCCCAAAGCCCAATGTGGTAGAGAAAAACACACAGCTATGCTGTCTGACTCAGTATAGTCTATGATCAACTCAACTGGGTGCTCAGCCCTGTGTGGCAACCCCACAGCTCATCCCAAGTCCATCACTTTCTCACTAACCAGAAAAACTGCTTCCACGTTCTTCTGTCTCCTCAACATTCTACACCCACTCCTTCAGTCATTTTCAGTTGACAACTTTAATTTTTATTTCACTGTGGAAATGGAACTACTCAGAATAAAGCATCACCATTTTCCCACCAAACAACTTGCCAACCTTTCTGTATCTGTGCCCGAGTGACTCTGCCTTCTCTCTGATACAGCAGGATGAACTTGCCCTGGCACCCCAATAAAGCCACCCCCTCCACTTATGCACTGGGTCCTATCCCCTCTCGTCCAGTCAAGGACTTTGTTCAAAAGATCATTCCCACTCCTCTCCATCATCAGAGTTTCCCTCTGCACTGGACCACTGCCATTAGCACTCAAACTTACTCTACCACCTCAAACTCTATTTTCTGCTCCTTTTTACAGCAGCACCTCCTCGGATAGTTGTATAAACTCACAGCTCTTACTTCTCCCCTCATGCTCAGTCATGATCACATTCCAGCAGACTTTTTTCCCACCACACCATGGAAACTATTTTGGCAAAGCCACCAGTAAACTTCATATTGCTAAATCCAGTGGGCAACTGTCAGTCATCAATCCCTGAGGAACATTTGGACAGAGATGACTTTGACCTCCTTGAATCACTTCACTTGGCTACATCCTTGACCCCTAGGGAAGTACTGGGCACGTAGTAGGTACTCACTAAACCTTTACTGAATGAATAAATTAAGTAGTCCACTTAAATTTAGACTGCTCAGCTGTTTCAAACTAAACATTCTCCGTATCAGGTTATAATAAATGTCAAGGATATGACTGCTTTAAGAATTTGAGCTGCCAGAATATAGTTTATCACTTATTTAAATAGTCAATTTTCTGAAGTGTCACTTTTAGTGCAAATAAACAGAAAATTTGTGATCTTAACAGGTATGTAAATAATTACTTGTCACCTAAGACAGCTAACAGCTCAAAAGAACAACTGTCCTCAAATTACCTATTTTAAAAACATGGATTTAATCAATTTTATTTTTTTTGTGGGAAAAGATTTCCAAAGATAATTATTCAAAACATGTTTTACTGTTATTTAGAAGTATGTGAAAATCCAAAAATGAGATGATGTACCATCTTCATGAACTGGAAAACTCAATAAATATGTCAATTGTTCTTCAAATTGATATATGAATTCAATGTGGCTCCAGTCAAAATCCCAGTGGATTATTTTTTAGAATTTGATCATTCATATAGAAGAACAAACACCCAAAGAACCAGTATACCCCTGGAGTAAGAGAAGACTGGGGAGACTGCTTGTCTTTCCACAGAGCAAGGAGATTATAAAACCACAGTGCACACTGTCACGGGGACAGATAAATTGATCAATGGGACAAAACAGAAGGACCAGTAATAGAACCACACTTCTGGAGACACTTGATTTACAATCCTTATATCTGAGGGATTCCCCTTCCGTGGAGGGTCACCTGATTAATGAACATTCACTCCATCCTTTACAGCAAGGGGCCCTTACTCTGAGGTCTGTGTGGAGTGGGGGATGGGCCATGGATGGAATTTAGGAAGTCAGTGAACTTAGATGGGGGGAAGCATCTTCACATTTACACACTTCTAACTAAAATTTAGCACTTACACTAATTATTAATGCAGTAACTAGCAAAAACTGACATTACTATTGATAAAAATCAAATATATTCATACCGCACTAGAATTGCTACAGATATCCTGAAGTATCATTTAGATTTATCAGTACCTTAAAATTATGCTCACTTAGTGCCTTGATAAAAACTACATATTATTCTATTATGTGTTCATTTTTTTCAATATTTCAATAACTATTTTAATATTTATTTACTTGTAATTCATTGTATTTGTGCAATTTAAAATATATTTTTCTAAAATGGAGCTAACAAGCTTAACCAAACTGCTAGAGATGTTGATGGTACATAAAAGTTAAAAAAGAAAATCCTGTCTTGGAATATAATAGTACTACCATGGACTGAATGTTTGTGTCCCCCCAAAATCCATATTTTAAAGTCCTTATAAGCCCCAATATGATTGCATTTAAAGGTGCGGCCTTTTTGGAGGTCAGGAGGGTGATGCCCCATGAATAGGATTAGTGTTCTCATAACAAGAGACTAGGGGGCTACATCTCTCCACCAAGTACAGGGACATCAAGATGACAGCTATCTGTGACCCAGGAAGTGGGCCCTCCCCAGACACTGGATCTGCTGGAATCTTGATCTTGGCCTTGCCAGCCTCCAAAACTGTGAGAAATAAGTGTTTGTTGTTTAAGCCACACAGGTTGCGGTATCAGAATAGCAGCCTGAACTAAGATACTTGCCTTCAGCCAAAGAAATTTCAGAGTACTGACACTAGAGAATTTGATAGAGATAGTACTGATAGAGAATTTACAAAGTTAAAATTCTTCACCAAATCCAGCTAAACCAGCCTAGCAAAATGACAGTCTTTCTTACGCACAGTGTGACTTGCTCACTAATCTCTGGCCAGAGAAAATACCTGCCACTTTTTACTACATCAGCACAAAATCCCTCTGTTCCAGGTTACTCAGCTCCTCCTTAGTTTTCTAAATTCCAATCTGCCTGCTCCGTGCTACTCAGGTTCTGTGGGCTCCACAAACCACTCTCTTCGCCTTCCCCCACCCTGCTTCCTGCCGCAACTCGCCCTGCTCCGAACACGCTGTCCATCAGTTACACCCCTCCACACAACACATTGGCATCCTTCACGCCAGCTCTTACACTTGACAGCTTTTCTCTACAGGGACACAGGGGCTATAATTTAATATCCAAGATGCAGTGCGGGATATTTCTCACAGGTTCATTTAACAGTGTTCACAGCAAATGAAATGTTCTCAACGTCATTCCTATTACTAAATGGGGAATTGAGTCTCTGACTTAATAAACAGTTTATATAGTAGATTTTAAAGGTAGATTTATGATTTTCAAGCCCTAAAGGAAATCAAACAATGCTGTCAGCTTGATGGAAAAGAAAAATGTTGAATTAAGTAAAATTGTATTAAAATATGGATGGCTTCTCAAGCTTGAGAATTTTTAACTTGGTATTATGAACACTGCCATATTGTGAAACTGATAAGCCAGTTTAGTAGATTATCACAAACTTTGAGTAAATGGGATCTAAATCAATGAGATTTTGATGTAAAAGAAAAAATTTACTTGACATTTGCTTTTTGGGGGTATTTTGAAGAAAGTGCCCGAGTGAAAACATACAAGGCCAGAGGTCCTGTTGTTGTTTTTTTTTTAATACTAATGTTCATTTTTTTTAATTACGTAAATTGCCTTCATTTTCACTTTTTAAAAATTATTATACCAATTCATAGTAATTAGAGGTTGTTTTAAAATAGATGTTATGGATGTATATGGACTAGTATCATCTAAACTATATTCCTAACTTTTTGCAATTTTCCATATTTTAAGTCTTGCTTTCCCATAGAAATTATAATCTCTTTTGCACATAGGATACAGACATGTGACCTAGCACCGCCAATTAGATGCACCCAGAAGAGCCTGTAATTCAGAAGAGAACGTAAGGAAGCAGAATAATCTATTGATAAGGGTGAGGACAAAGGCTCCTGGCCCCAGGGCAGCAGTGACATCAGTGACAGAGGTGCTGGGGTCCTAGAGCCCACAGAGGGCAGCAGGAGTTGTGAGCTGCCATCAGCAGGTTTCAGAGGAGTCTTGCTGACGTGGTCATGGTGCAATCTGTGAGCACTGCCCCTGGCAGCTTCACCTCCAGACCCGCCTGTCCTCCCCTCACCTTGAACTACCTTCCTTGAGCAACCTCACATCCCCTACAAAACTTATTTTCTCCCTAAATATAGTGAAGTTGATTATATGTAACCAAAATATCTTTTACAGGATTTTAAAACATCATTAAAATTTTTTTAAAACAATCAAAAAAGCCTACATAAAACTTAAAACTATGTAAAATCCCCCAATAACATGATTACGTAGGAGTATCTAATAAAATTAATATTTTAGAGAATATATTTATGCAACCTCTGGTCATGAAATTTTGCCAACAAAGGACATCACTGCATTGCAGCCAAGGACACCTTCCGCTGAGATATAACTGATGTTGATTTCTTGATGGGGTAGGAACGAGGATCTGAATGTTAAAGAAGCCTGTGAACCCAAATAAAATTCTTACAAGGGCAGGGGTTGTTTTTTTTTTTTTTAGTGTGCACATCTATGAGCCATTTCCACAGGTATACTGCATAACAAGCCCCCCCAAAACTCAGTGGCTTACAGTCACAAGCACTGATGTTTCTTGCTCACAGATCTGCAAGTCAGTTGTCACAGTCTACTTGGCTCTAGGTTTCAGGTTGAGTTCAGCTCTGCTCCACGTATTTCCACATTCTCCTTAAGCCAGTAGCTATTTAGAACATGTTCTTCCCATGGTGGATGGCAGATGACCAGGGACCAAGCCGAACCACACGAGCACATGCACACTTCTCCACTAGCATCATGTCTGTTGCAAGTCCGCCTGCTGACATGAGGGACATGTCCACACCCAACAGCAGTGAGACAACAGTACCTCCTCAATGGAAGGTCCTACGAAGTCATGGGGCCAAGGTGTGGGCATACAGTTCTAAAAGGGGGAGGTGAAGAATAAGGAAAAACATGCAGCTAACCACAGAAGGTGCCCTCTCCCTCCTTTAAGGGCACTGCCACCATAAATCTCTAAAGAGCAAAATACATCAGCTTATCATGGCTTAACAGGCTTCAGTCACATATCACCCACCCTCGCCATAGCCAATGGTAATGCATATTATGCATAAAGATTAGACCAGTACATTGTCATACTAAATAACACCCACATAAGCAACTGAAACCATCTCACAATAAATATTATATATCTCCAGTTACCAAACCTCAAAATGCAAAGTGATCCTTCCCACCCAGTAATTTAAACTGTCTTTCAGTCCAGCCAGCTAAATCATGTTTTCTCACATTTTGAACTGTGCTGACCTAAATGAAATATACCTTGTCACTGAGTCATTTATTTGATGTCATACATAATTGCTCTCTTTAGTCCCTCCTTGTGTAGTCAATTTATCAGACCAAATATATTTGAACTTGAAACTGACTCCAGGTACGAGAAGCTAAAGGCAAAGTACCTGACCATCTCCAGAGAGATCTGTCATTGAATTTAACCTATGGGATCCAAGAAGAGTAATTGCACCTACAATCTACATTAATCCAAGCCCTGAAAATCACCGCAGTTATTGATAAAGTGAAGATTATTCAAATGTAACTAATTCAATGTCTTTTTGCCTTCAAATTTCAGACTCAAAGATAATTTGTCTCACTGGTCATAATAAAAGAAGCCAACAGTTATACTGTTATGCCAAGTTAACTCCTAAAAGTAATTAGTAAATGATGATGCGTTTTTAAACACCTCTCCTGGTAGTCAAAAATAGATATCCATCTTGGATTGGAGAAACTTAGGGGCACTGGGATCCCCTTACCTTTGAAGCAAAGGTCAAAAGTCACAACAGGGAAATGCTAAAGAAAAATGTTCTTGAAAAGCAATGGTTATCCCCCCTGAAAAAAAGCATACACAGCATCTCCCAGTCACTAGACCAGAGTGCAGGGCTGACTGAGCCCCAGAGCAGACACCAGAAAAAATGATGCTTACTGTCCCTGGGGGTGGGGACAGCAACCTGCCTTCATGGGAAGGAAACACATCAGTAATTGCCCCAGATGTGAAGGCAGAGGTTTGACCATCCTGCCAGCAGGACGAAAGGAGCAGATCAGTAGCTGTCATTTTTATGCAAAAGGAAAGCAGCCACACAAAAGAAAAAGGGGCCCTGAGCTTGAGCAAGGCCGAAAAAAGTAAAGATTCTCGAGTTCAGTGCAATTACGAAGGGATTCACAGCAACACCGCACGCTGAGGAATACCAATGAGCGGTGCTATGGTAACCGAGGAGACAAATATATCAGGAAGATAAATAGGAAGATGCTGCAGAAATGAAATGGACTCCCAACTTTACTGTTCTGTATTTTTGTAAACTGTTGCCAATAACCCCTCCATATCAAAACATACTTGATTTTTTTTAATTTCCCAAACATACTTTTATGGTTTATCCTTGAGCAATTTTCCACACATTCTAGAGCTGACGCAGCTGTTTCGGAGCTATCTCCGCCAAGGCAGCTCAGTTTGAAAATAATTATTTCTGAGTGGATAAGGCTAGCTATGAGCTGGATGCTGTGAGCAGCAGTTCTTACCATGTCTCAACCCACTGACTCGTTGTGGTACTAATTCTTTTTCCTCTACGGCGCATTCAAAAAAATCCACACTTCCATTTTTAATCTTTAAAAGGGAGCACCCCTTCCATGGCCAGCTTCCTTGACACAACTGATCTCTGCCGGCAGGTGCATTAGCAGCTCACTAGGGCTCATAACTCAGTCAATACAAACAGGGCATTTGTGGGCCACTGACACTCATGAACCTTGGGAGGTTGAGGCTTATAGGTGCCCCTTTCACAGAGAAATGCAAAATCAGTTCATGTATCACAGCATATCATCATGGCCCAGAGTTGTAGGATTATGAGCAAACACACAATCTATTAAAGGTATTATTTCCTTCCAAACATAGATTTTTTGTATAAAATATACCAAAACTGCTAGGTCTTCTCACAAAACAGAGATTTGCCATTCAGAGTTTTTTTTAGCATAAATATATACTTTTGCTTGATTATTTTACGAAAATAGTATGATTTTCAACCTTGTTCTTGGTTTAAGCCACTGAAGACACAAGGGGAAGCTAATGTATTTTAATAATCATATTTATGATGCCTTGTGATTTGTCAAAGGTTTCTATAGATTTAAAAATGCTTATTTCTTTGTATTTTTTTACTACCTCTTTAAAATTCCAGTAATTCAACAATTCACCAAAAAGTAAGCAGACGTTCCTTTATTAAAAGGGATAATGCAGGTCATGAGAAGCAACTGATTGGTCCACCTTTACTCTAATCACCTCTCCTGAGACCCCATTATTATCCTCTAAACTCACATTATCACTGTCCCTTGGGTATTTTCTATAGTAAATTAATAGATTATTTAAGTATGCATAACAAGTTTCTTAATAAGTAATGACACTAATTTAATAAATCAAGACTTCATTAAGCTTTTAAAATATCAACAAGTAATAACTTTTCCCCTTTTTAAATTTTAGAAGTAATAGCACCAGTAACGTCTCAATTTTCCCTCTAATGTCCCAAGAATCTGGCCCTGGCCTGGTTCTCCCACTTCACTTTAAACTGCTTTGCCCTCAGGCTTATTTCCAACTCTATCGGATTTCCTCCACTTCTTCACACATGCCATCTCGTGCAATCCTCACAACCTCCATGTGTGTGACTACTATACTGACATGTTATAGAAATGGACTCAAAAATTAAAATACTTCCCAAAGTCATGTAACTAAGGGACAACCAGTGTCTGTGCCCTGTTCTGAATGCATGCTCTTTTAATCTGCCCTACAGGTTCTCCACACCATGCTTCAGGCAAGTGCTTTTCCCTAAGTGAGGCCAACTAACAAGGTTTGGGGATATGATTTTCAGAAGGCCTTTTTACTCACAATCCCCATTCCATTTCCAAAAATAAGGATAACAGCCATCATTTTCATAAGTGATCAGTATCATTCTATGGGCAGGAAAGTGAAATAGAGAGTAGCCTGAAAAAAAGTGAGTACACTTAACATTGCAAGGTACATGCTATGTATCAGGACCTGTATAAGCCTGCTAGCTCAATACATGGTCACCAACCTCACAACAACCTTTAAAGTGAGAGAAAATCACTGTTTTAAAATAAAGAAAATGAGGGCTTAAGAAACTTGTCCAAGACCATATAGTAAAGAGGTGGTGGAGACAAACTGAAACCTAACTTAGACTCACTCCAAAACCCACACTCTTTCCTTCACATTCCACTGGCTCTCAGGGGCTTAAAAGCTAGCTTCATTAGCCAAGCTATTAAACTGCATAATCTACCTTCTTAAAAGTGTCATACTGATCTCTGTCAGAAAGTTTTACAGGACTACTTTTATATCTCTCAATAACAAGAGTAATGGCGAAGCTAAACCAATCTAAAGAGCAGCCCAACCCCCAAG
The DNA here is from genome assembly GCA_004027735.1 of Carollia perspicillata. NCBI lineage: Eukaryota > Metazoa > Chordata > Mammalia > Chiroptera > Phyllostomidae > Carollia > Carollia perspicillata. The sequence goes on from PVKM010000716.1 coordinate 51,394, forward strand.
ACAAACTACTTTTGTGCTAAGATATTTCTCTGCCCTCTTTTTCTCTATAAAGCCCAGAACAAATTTTGAGATGTGTGTGCAATCGGTCACTATCTGGGCCATTTTGAAAAACAAATATGCAGACGAGATAACAATTCATTACATGCAATCTATAATCCATACATCATAAATGTTTTATTTTCAAAACTCAATCTTTCTGCATTTCAGTTGAACATAGTTTTAGAAAGCTCCAGTCATTAATAATTGGCTTTCTCCTGAATGTCACTGTTTGTCCCTTGGTATGGAGATCAGTTCCTCTTAAATAAAACTCTTCAAATCAGTGCTAATCCTGAACTGGCTCGCTCACTCAATCATTCTTTCATTCAAACATTCGCAGTTGTGGGAAAGTGGAGACAACGGCCCCTTGACTAGTCCAGCTTTGACCACAGGCATGACAATAGTCCCAGCTATCCAGGCCTAGAGCCCCCATCAGCCACACTGGACACCAATCCTCCAGTAATAACACCAAGGGAGTCTGGAGTGGGGAGGGACGTGGCCACAATCTTATTAGACACCCCCCCACCACAGCAAACCACACCGACTCAACACACAACCTCAGTAAAAATAGCAAGCTTGCTGTGTGAACCCAGCATCCAGCCACACTGCCTCAGTGCCCCTCCCCACTTCCAATGGGCGCCTCTTTTCCAACTCTCTCTTCCTTTCCATGCCCTTGATTGTCTGCTTGATTATCATGCACTTTCATTATAGCAAACATTTCCTAACTTGGCTTTCTACTTCAAATCTCTCCCCATCCAATCTATTTTGCCACCTGATTAATCTTTCTGTAACATCCTTTTCAACACATCACTCCTCTGCTCAAGAACTTACGGATCCACACACCTGCTGATAAACCCCAGCCTCCTTAGCATGCCCTGCGGGTCCTCTACAACCAGCCTGACTTCTTCTGGATTTTTCTGTAGGGTCACAGGTCCACTGATGGTCAATCAACACATCTTTGGCATTCCCAGCTCGCCCACACTATCCTGGGCCCTGCCGCCTTTTGCGCCACTTGTCAAAGCCCTGCTCCTCCATTAAGGCACTTCCTCCTCAAAAAGGGCCTCGCTTTCTTTCTCATTGTACTCAAAATATCCTCTGAGTGTTTCCCACGTAAAGTGATCTTAAATCCTCTGGCAGCAACAGAGCACAGGATAAAGATCACATGTGTGTGCCAGCTATCACACACACGTGCAGGCATGCACACACAGGGGAACCCCTGTGAATCTGCCCAACCCGTGGCACTGAGGTCACCCTTCTTGGAGCACCTCTAGTGCTCCCTGCCAACCTCGCTCAGCAGCTGCTGGCCAGGTTAGCTCCTCTCCTACGACACTCTGGGCTGAGCAAAGTCAGAAACCACAATTCAGGCTGCTTTGAAGTACCCAGAGGAAGCCCATTAGCAGTCATGGAGTGAATGAGTGCTCTGGAGTGCTCAGTTGTCTCTGAAGAGAAGGACAAAGGATGTGGTGAGATGGACAACATCTCTGGCAATAAAATCTAGCTTCTGAAGAATTTATGAGTAGCGACCAATTCTCCAACACACCCTGTACGGAAGTGTTAACCAGTCTCTCGCCAAACAAATACAGTACTGAAAGTCAAATTTCCAACATAACTGGAAATTTTGTACGATTAAAACTACTTTAAAAATGTTTTGAAATATGAATAATTTACCCTTCTTTTATAATAAGTGAAATGGCAATACTACTCTGATTGGTAGCAGTAAGTATAGAAATAAAAAGTTTAAAAATTAAATGCATGCGATATGAGCCTCTGCAGAATTAGAATTTTAAAAAATCAGTAAGCTCAGAAAACATGAGATATTTGTTCAATACAAATTTAAATAGATAACCTCGGCCAGATGGTTCACTTGGTTGGAGCATTGTCCCATATACCAAAAGGTTTCAAGTTTGATCACCAGTCAGGGCACATACCTAAGTCGTGGGTTGAATCCCAGGTACAGGCACATACAGGAGGCAACTGATCAATGTTTCTCTCTCACACCAGTATTTCTCTTTCCTCTCTCTCTCTCTGTCTCTCTTCCCCCCCCCCACTCCTCTCTCTAAAATCAATAAACATATCCTCAGGTGAGGATACAAAAAAATTTTTAATGGATAAAGCAAAAAAAAAGCAGAATTATTAAAAATAATAGCTAAACTGGCCAAAATCATTGACATGCAAACAAAAAGGCTACTGCATAACAAATAATTAAAAGTATTAAAAACCTCCAGGAATAATAACAATCAAACTAAGGGCTAAAATAGCCAAAAAATAAATAAAATGAAATAAAATAAATATAAGGCATTTACCAAAAAATACAATTTTTAAAAACCCAAATAAAAAAAATTACTTCATGAGGAGAATTTTAAACCTAAAGTGCCATAGCAGTGCTATGATACAGTATCGAAAATACAAAAATGGCGTTTATAATAATCGCTACACTGAGAGAGCCTACTCCAGTAAGGAACATCTCGGGCTTTGGACTCAGAAGACCTGAGGCCAAATGCCATCAAGGGCCCTAATGAGCTGTGTGACCCCAGGTAGTTTACACAACCTTTCTGAACTATAGCTTCGTCATCTACAAAATGAGAATAATCATGTCTTCCTAAGAAAGTTATTGTGAAGATTTAATGACATATTGTACAAAAAGCCCTTAGCACAATGACCGGCTCATCGTAAACCTACACTGTATAATAAAGTCTGTTTTTGTTTCCAATCCTTTGCTCATTCGTTCATCCGGAATCTATAGAGAAAACAAAGATGAGACCTCCCTCCTTGCTGGAGCTCTTACAACACAGGCATTTGAAAACCACCAGCCTTGATTGTTGTAAGAGTTGTGCAGATTAAGGAGGGCAGGAGAAATGGTAGAACAACTAAATGCTATATCCAGGTCTCACATGACATCAGAATAAACCTAGCAGATGGCTGTGAGGAAAAATAGAAATTACAATAAAGCACACAGCATTAATACCATCTATCTGCGTATTACATTCAAAATTCAACTGGCTTTACTTTTAGCACTCTGCCACATGTGACCCTGATACCTCATAAAAGCCATAATCTGTATTCACAACAAGCCCCCATTAAGTCACTTCATTCGATTACTTCATTGAGTGACTCCTATCTGTCCAATATACAGATCAGGAGGATGGTGGCAAAGGATGGGCCGGACGACAAGGACGGGCCCAGGAGCTGGTTACACTCACAGCAGGGTCTAGAAGGTGACAACAAGGCAAGGTCAACTGCCTGGAATCAGTGAATATGCCAGATACTCATGTCAGAGCCAAATAAATTATCCCTACAAAGCAATAATACTGTTTCCCAGGCTTATGTTTTAATTGCTTATCCTCACCTATAGCACCAAAATGTTCCCATCCTAGGACTGCCTATAGCCATTCAAAGCTATGGAGAAGCCCAGTGTAAGGACATGAAAAGAGTGGGGGGAAAGGAGCAACTCTGAGTAATGATTTTTCTGGTTTATTTCAATAGTCATTTATTGATTTCCTAATACATGTTAGAGCCTTGAGAAAAACTACGAACTGTCAGTAATGCTGTATTCTGCATGCCCCACCCCCAAGAAATGAACACCGAAATGACACTCTATCCAGGATTATACACCCAGGATTGGAAAGTCCAGGTGTTTGGCCTGCCGGGTCTCAGGGCCACGTCAAAGCAATGAGGCACCACGGTTCCCTGTTCTCTCACAGCCTCGCCTCTAACTGCCTCTGAGGCTGTTAGGCTGTTCACATTCACTCAAACATAAACATGAACATTTCCCCTTTAATGTCTTTTTTCTCCCATAATAATCTGTACTCTAATTCAAAGAAATGCAATTTCATCATTGGTTCACCGGGCCAAGGTTTGAGAAAAGATCATGTGAGGCAACCCATAATGACTAAGGAATATAATGAGAACGACACGGGCAGATGATTTCAAGCAATGCAGTCATTTACGAGAAGGTACTTCCCTGATGAAAGATGTAAAAAAAATTAAGCTCTAACTGCAGCCATGCAGCCATGAATTGTTATATTTTGGATGGATGCCTGCATGTGCCAGTGTCACTTTCCTCGCTACTGCTGAATGTCTAACTCAGAAAAGACTTTGGCCAGTAGGCAGGGGAGCCAAACGGGACTATGGCCACCACTCCAGATTTACTATTGTTGTGCAGAGACTTGGGTGTTCACCAGGGTGGGGCAACCCATGTTGCTGGGTTGTGATGCTGTCTGTGGGGGCGGGCCGGAGAGGGGACAATGGTGCTTGCTCCACTTTCCATCAGATCTCAGTCCCCTCCACCACTTCCCCCAAGCAAACTGGGCCCTTCTGGTGCTGATCCCCATGTGGGTGGACTTGTGTACATTCTAGGACCCTGTGGGTCTCTCCAACAAACTCTCCTTGAGGCTGGGAGTCTCTTCCAGCACCTCAACCCCCACAGGTATTTTCAATCGGTGTTTTGAGGTTTTATTTCCCGGCACTGGGACACTGGGTTGCGGGGTCTGTCTCATCCCCCAGTTTCACCTGGTTTATCTGCGTGCAAATGTGGGACCGCTGCCTGGTCAGTCAGCCGCCTTGCGCAGTGCCTGGCTTCACAATCGCCGCCTCACTGGATCTGCCTGTTGCCACCAGGTGCCCAGGGTCTGCCCATTGCTGTCTTGCTTGCCCAGGGTGCCTTGTGCACCTGGTGCCACCACTTTTTGTGTCACAATCCCTATTTGCCCAGCCACCCAACTGCGCCCCTCCTTTGGGTCTGGATGAATGTGTCTTCTTTAACTCCTTGGTTGTCCAACTTCCATGCAGTTCAATTTTCTGTCAGTTCTGGTTGTTATTTTGTTTCTAAATTGTTGTCCTTATTTTGGTTGTGCAAGGAGGCACAGTATGTCTACTTATGCCTTCATCTTGGCCGGAAGCCCCAAAACTAAGTCTTTTTTTTTTCCTTTTTAATAGACCTATGTTTTGTTTTCCAATAGAAAATAAAAACTGGTTTCCTTGCTGTTAGGTAGTAATTTGATGTACCCATTCTCAACACCCACTATTCCAAATAATCCAACAAGTTCTCTATTTTCCTGTTTTTCAAATATGAATTGATCTCAAAACATGCACAAGAAAAAAATAATAAAGCCAGTTGTTTTCTCTGGAAGATGTAATCAAGGTGATTTGGTTTGGTTAGTTGGGTTTTTCTAACCACATTTTTTTTTTGTCCTTCCTGAACCAGGAGAAAAAAGTCCTGGTTCAGGATAAATGCCAACCTTTTTTTAAAAAGTAGGTACATTTTAGACAAGAGTAAATATCCCTGATGTAGGAAGGTAGGAGGTTCTTTTATGTTGATGAAACATTGTTCTTTGAAATGTTAATGTACAATAGTCTTACTACCATGAGTCACAAAAAATTATTCACAAATAGCTATAGCAGAGCTTTGCATCCTATGTAGGAAAACTCTTATACAATAGCAGGTCACTTTGCAAGATAAACTTCAGGATTTAGTCATCTAGCAGTTATTTACTGCCTACGAAGGTATCCTGAACTGTAGACTATTAATCATTTCAAAGATCAGTTAGTGTTTGTATTTTATTATATGTGAATTTCTAAAATCATAAACTCACAGAAAACTAAAGATTCAAAAAACAACTCATCAGGTTTGCGTCCCATCACAAGCCACTGTTTCTCCTCTTCAGATTGAAGCCACCATGATGAGTTGAACAGCTTTACAAATATTTTCGTTATATGGCTTAATTTGTTTTCCAAACTAGAATCCAATTTTCTCCAAAAGTAACTCTTAAGTTTTGCCTGATTATTCTCATCACCAGCACCCTGACCCAGCCTTCTAAGTTCTTCACACTGAACTTCTTTAATTGCTGCAAGCTTTGCATTTCATAAGATCCCTATGATTTTTCAACGGCTTTTTCAGTGCCAGGATTGAAGACCCCTTCATGTGTTTCTAGAGCTTCTCCCCACTCCCAGACTTGCCTGATGACTACCTGCACTATCCGGCTGACGTCTTGTGGATGGAAACAGCTTGATGAATTACACTCATGCCCTCCTCACGTCTTGTTCCTTTTCAACTGCGTCTCTGCTAACTCATGTCCCTGCTCCCCAACACCTCCCCTGGCCCACAATCACACCTTTCATGCTGGTTTCCTAGTATTTGTTAAAAAGGCCTTTTGTTAGGAAGCCATGTCATAACATGAACTTTCTGAACTGAATTATTTTTCAAAGACAGAAAATGGGACTACTTTTCCTTCTGTATCCCTCATAGTACCTAATACATAGCTCTGAAAGCAACTCTACTCAATCGATAATTATTGATTGGGGGATGATGTCATGGGTTTCTTGCATTGACTTGGGTTATATATATCCTGCTGTGGAGATAAAAGGTTCTCAGACATGGCCTTTCTAATCGGAAGAGTGCGAAGGTTGTTGTCCACACAGGCACAGTCACATGAGGGATGCAGGAAAAGTCTCATAACGCTGCTTTTCACATGAACTAACCTCTGCTTCAATTATTGTGACATTTTAGATAAAAGGGTGGAGGAAGAAATGTGTGAAAGGGGATAAATCGTAGATATCTGAAAAACACTTTCAGTTCTTATCTCTATTGTGAATATTTACAAGTAAAGCAAAAGTAATCCAAAGAATCAAGAATTCCAAATAATTTGCAACACGTGTGCAAATTTCAGTTTAACTTCGGTAGTTACAAACAAAATGCCCTATAACCTGAAATGTTCTCTTATATGTGTATATGTAAGTACATGTACATACTGACTCTATTATGTGAGAGACCATCAGATTATTGATTGTTTATTTTTCTGACCTATACCGATTTCTTTACATTCAGAATAAAGTTGTGCATGTTTAGCAGTAACAGTTTTATCTGAAACTTTTCTCTTCATAAAATCTCCTCTAAATGTAGGTATTATTAATGAACAAAAAGATGAAAACAAAAAACCATTTAAATATTAGAAAAACTTTATTTATTCGAGTATCTTTTGAGTCAAACACCTTAAAATTGAATGAAATTCTCCCTTCACTTATCTATACTCCCGTGACATAGAACCTGAGCAATGGCGTACAATTTCAGAAGCTCATCACAGCAGGACAGGATTCCAAGTAGTTACGGAGCAGGTTAATCCTATAAAACAGCAGTATGAGAAACCAGTGAATGTGGACCCATTTCCAAGTGGCAAAATAGCTAAGCTTTCCACAACCATAAAGGAGTTCAAGGTTATGCAAAAGTCTTTCTTTAATTACTTTATTGTTGTTCAATTACAGCTGTCTGCATTTTCCCTCAACACTCCCCCCACAGCAATACCTCCCTCCCTCCCTTGCTTCCATCCTCCCCCTTGGTTTTGTCCATGTGTCCTTTATGGTAGTCCCTAAAAACCCTTCTCCCCACTCTCGCCTCCCCTCTCCCCTCTGGCTATTGTTAGATTGTTCTGAACTTCAATGTCTCTGGTTATATTTTGTTTGCTTTTTATTTTGTTGATTATGTTCCAGTTAAAGGTGAGATCATATGGTATATGTCCCTCACTGCCTGGCTTATTTCACTTAGCATAATGCTCTCCATTTCCATCCACGCTGTTGCAAAGGCTAGGAGCTCCTTCTTTCTCTCTGCTGCGTAGTTCCATCATGTAACGTACCATATTTTTTTGATCCACTCATTTACAGATGGGCACTTAGGTTTCTTCCAGCACTTGACTATTATAAATTGTGCTGATATGAACATTGGGGCGCATAGGTTGTTTTAGATTGGTGTTTCAGAGCTCTTAGGGTATAATCCCAGTGGTAGAATTGCTGGGTCAAAAGGCAGTTCCATTTTTAGTTTTCTGAGGAAATTCCATACTGTTTTCCACAGTGGCTGCACTAACCTGCATTCCCACCAACAGTGTACTAAGGTTCCCTTTTCTCCACAACCTCTCCAATACTTGTTTGTTGATTTGTTTTTGATGGCCATTCTGACCAGTATGAAGTGGTATCTCATTGTGGTTTTAATTGGTTATATAAAAGTCTTGGTAAAATTCTGGGGAGGAGGATAATTATTTCATTATTTGAAATAAAAATTGGTGGAACTGGCTCTCAAATATTGGTATGCACAGTTACATGGGGCACCTAATAACAACACAGATTTCTGGGCCTCCCTCTTAGCGGGTTGAGGCCAGGCCCACAGATGAGCATTTTCAACATGCTCACCAGGTATCTGCGAGGCAGGAAACCACAATCTCAAGACACAAGGATCCGCAGGAAGTACCTCACACTTCTTTTTCCTCTACAATTTTCTAAAAGTCCTTCCAGTATTATCTTCTCTCCAGATCTGTGGGCATTTCTGAGGAAAAGTTGAACAGTTGTAGAACTAGGCAATAGATCATTTAACCAAGCAAAAGAAGAAAAATCAGGACCTCACTCCAAACAAATTATTAGGTCATTACTAACATGAGCACAGCACTCATGCTCTCCATTTTACCTAGCCACAACCAGCTAACGAGCCAGTAACAGACTGAGGCCAAGCTCAATCACGGCTGCAAGCAGAGACACACATAAATATGCGTGTGCGCGCACACAAATGCACATACACACACAATTTTAGTTCTTTGGGTACTCCCCAGCTCAAAGTCTAGTATAGGACATAAAGTAGACACCTAACAAACATTTGTTAAAAGAACAAATAACTTTAGAGCAATAAGTCACTGAAGATTCATCTAATAAGTCAGCAAGAAGAACCAGGCTGGTCAAACAGGCTGTGCAAGCCCCACAACTGAACTGCAAAGCCCTAGTGTTGTGACTATAAAAGAAGTAAAACAGTAAAAATTTAAATAAATATGAGGTCTGTCCAGAAAGTATCCAGCCATGTACTATGAAAAGGAGACATCTATTGAAGAAGATACAAGAAACATACATAGGGCAATGACGCCTCAGTCCCCTTCAAAGTAGGCACCTTGGGACCTCACACAGTTCTCTCAGCATCCCTTCCACTGTTCAAAATAATGCAAAATCCTTTGTTGAAATTGCCATCAGCTGCCCATTGTATTTTCCTGAATCTCACTGACAGTCTGAAATCTCTTCCCTTTCAAGGTAATTTTAGTTTCGGGAAAAGCCACAAGTCACAGGGCACCAAATCTGGCTCCAGCGGGGATGAGTCACCTAAGCGATTTGATGTTTTGCCCAAAAAAAACTCTGTATGAGATGTGATCCATGTGCATGTGTCCTGTCGTGATGAACTGCCATCACCATTTGCCCATAGCTATGGCCGTTTTTATTGTATTGCATTTCTCAACCAACCAAGAACACTGAGGTAGTACTCCTTATTAACTGTTTGGCCTGGAGGGGCATACTCATGATGGACAGCACCTTCCTAATCAAAACACACGGTTAACATGGTCTTGGTCTAGCTGCAACGCTGCCGCACCTTCTTCAGGCGTGGAGAACCAGGTGACTTCCATTGGGACAACTGGGCCTTCGTTTCCAGATCACAGCCATAGACCCACAATTCATCTCCGGTTATGACCTTCTTGAAGAAATCCAGTTCATTGGTAGCAGTTTGAATCAAGTCATTAGCAACTGCATCATGATTTTCCTTCTGCTCCAGTAGCAGAAGCCATGGGGTGAACTTTGCCACGACATATTTATGCCAAGATCCTGAGTCACAATCTCGGACACAGTAGTTTTTGGAATCCCCAGATCAGCTTCTAGCCCTCACACTGTCAGTCGCTGATCTTTGTTGATTGCAGCCCATACACCTTCAACATTCTCAGGTGTTCTGCTTGTTGCAGGCCTTCCAGAACGTGAATCATTTTCAACAGATTCTTGACTACCTTTGAAGCATCTGTGCCACACTTTCATTTGTGCTGCACTCTTTGTATCATCCCTGAAAGCCTTCTGAATCATCTGAATAGTTTCTGTGGAGGAATGTTTAAGCTTGTGCAAAATTTGATGCAGATTTGTTGCTGTACTCGCTCAGCCATTTTGAATGCAATGGCCACATAGCACACCTGCTCACTCAATGGCATCTACTGCCCCCAGTGACTAGTACAGTGAAGTCATCAGTGTTCACATATGTGCATTCCAGTCCACTCTCCTTGACTGCCAGGTTACATCGATGTCATGCGAATTGTTCTCACTGTATTAATAATGGCTGGACTTTTTCTGGAGAGACCTATATAATTTTAAATAAATGTATGAATGCCATCACATACATGTTTTCTTTTTAGTTATTGCGATCTTTTTTTACCTTTACTTTTTCTAGTCATGGATAAGCTCCGAGAACCAATGTTAACAGCCTAGTATTTACTAGTCCATATTTTTTCCCTACACATATAATGCCATCAGATATATGTACATATACAGACATGGATACACACATGCATGCCAACAGGGAGGGTTTGGGAATTCATACATCTTTCTGTATGTGTGCTTCTCACTGAACAATACCTCATGGACATCTCTCTAAGACATCTAGTGTACCTCTGTACATTTTTAATGGCTACATACTATTCCACAATATAAATGTTCATAATTTATTCTATTATTACCTTGTTGATAGGCTTTCACTGTTCCAGTTTTTTACTACTACAAACAATGCTGTCCTAGAGATTCCTGTACATGTGCCTTCCATGCTGGTGATTTTGTCTCTATGGGAGAGATTCCCAGGAGTGAAACTGCTGGATCAAAGAGCAAACACATATTTTTAACAGTTGTTGCTAGATTGCTCTTTGTAAAGGCAGTAACATTTCACATTCACAAAACAGTTAACATTTTAATCAAGATTAAACGAAATTGTGCTTAGAAGGCAAGGAATCCATCATTCTTCTGCAGCAATGCTCTGGTCTCTGCTAGGCCAGCTGGGTCTCCTTCGCCGTTCCCCTCATGGCCAGCCTCACCGCCTTCCCTAAAGCTCAGGAATCTCCAGCATTCCGTGAATGGCCTTTGCTGTCCTATGAACTCCCTGCAATTATATCCTAACACTGGCATATTTTTGCTTTTGTACTTTTTCAAAGGAGAAATCCAATGGCTTTCATCAAATTTCCAAAGGGGTCCATGACCCCCTAAAAGTTAGGAGTCACTCTCTGGAGTCTGGAGGATAACAAGAGGATTCAGATATTACTGATGACATGATTTGATTTTGCTGATGATAACCCCCCAAAAGGTGAATTTTATTGAAGAAGCTTTCCTGTGTCCATCAAACAATCAAAAACATTTTTGATCCACAGTATTTTAAGAAGGAGCAAGCTGAACAAACAGTTTACAAAAGGGCACAGCTGTTGGGAGAAAAAAAACAGAAAGAGCTATTTTCAAAACCAGCTAAAAGATCATTTCTTCTTCAATATATTGTTTCTCAGAGCAGTTGATATTTGATCTATGTAAAAAGAAAGGGAGTCATTTTGAGCTTCCATTCAAAGGGGTAAACATTTCAGTGGAGAATGAGAGGGGAGAGCCAAATGGGGTACAGAAAAAATAAGTATTTACAAAATTTGGAAGCATGCCTTTTGTGGAATCCAACGAACACCTGTAAGTCCAGAGTCAGGCCCCGGCAGCCGCTCCTTTCCTGCACTGCCACTGGCTCCTCCCCACACACACCCTCAGCCCGAGAGAGGCAGCTGGCTGACCAAAGAAGTCAATGGAGACTAAACCAATAAATAATTAAAGCAGCTCTGCATAGTAAAATTACAGGAAATACAGTGGGTCCTTAAATGGGATTTCTTTGCTAGTAAAAGTTTGAAATCAAGAATGCCATGATTTTTCTTGATTTGTAATGAATGCCAAGAAAAAAAATTAGAAAGGTGGGGGGTGGGTTATGGGGGAGAAATGGAGACAACTGTACTTGAACAACAATAAAAGAAAGAGAGAAAAGTGTTTTATTCATCATTCTTATAAGGCTCCTGTTTTTTGTACAATTATCTTCTATCGTCCCTTCTTTATTTCATAGATGATCTGAAGTTAAAACATGATCAAAAGTTAAAATATAATTCTGACAATTGTTTAGCATGGTTACTAAATAATAACTATTAAATTAAATTAATAAGATTTCTAGCCTCTAGTTTAAATTTTCAAACAAAGGACAAAGATGAAAATATATTTTAAAATATTACATTATTATACAGAGGAAGCAAAAGTAGGTTTACAGTTGTGAGTACAGGAAAGAGAGTTTATTCTTGTATTGTTATTTATTAATTGTACAAACAACTGTAAATCTCCTTTTGCCCCACCCTGTCTTAGGTCGCTTGGTGTCTAAAAGTATCGTGTGCTTAGGAAACTAAATCTGTAGCTGAAGACACTTGTTGGATTTCCCTTGAAGATATTTCAAGATTATAGATTCCCTTGAAATAAAAACAACTCCACACAAACAGGAGCTCGAGAGTGTCAGTCAGAAGGGGACAGAACGTCCCTCCTAGTCAGGATCAAATTTATGTGACCTTGATTTCCAACTGACCATCATCCTGACCCTTGACTTCATCAAAAATGGAGAGAAAGACAGGGTGGGATAAAGGAAGGGAGGGAAATTCTAATTGTTCTCCTCTAACATTTTGTAATGAAAAACACTCCATTAAAAAAAAAAAGCACAACCCATATTTTCAGAAGCCCAAGTAGAGCTCTCATTTCAGAACACAATACAACGATTGTTCCAGTGGAAGCTTTTTCAAAAGGTAAAGCCAATTAGTCATCTTTCTGCACAAAAGGTCTTGAGTCAGTTTCCATCTTTACAAGGTCCCTGCAAATTCCAGTGGGCAGTACTTCTGAAGTCACTGGGTGGTATAAGCAAAATTCTACAATAACATGAGATGATAATTAGGGCACATAATTTCTGGTAAAAGAAAACACAGGTCCTTTAGGAGAGTTGAAACATTCAGCATACCAACTGGGCCTACTGTGTGCTGCTGGCAAACCTTGAAGTTACTCCCAACCATCTTTTTTAGAATCCAGTGTGATACTGCAAACTTGGCCTTGTTGCCTGGTGCCCTCACAAGGCAGTGGTTTCGGAGCATCATCCTCCATTCAAAAATACACTATTAGGAAATTAAGACTATTAATTAATTAAGAGTATTAATAAATACTAGTCAATACAATGGGGCTGCTTTGGGTGAGCAGCTCTGTGTGAGGAAGCATAGACAATTACTGAACTGAGCAATATCGAGTTTTATCCTCGAGCAACTGCCTGGGTGGACTGAATTAACTCAAGGTTGGGGGCCTCAGCAAAACAAATTCTAGAAAGGAAAGAAGGGTGGTAAAAGCAAAGGGAAGCACTGTACAGAGAAGAGACCAACTTTCACAGTCCAAAAGCTACTACATAATTAATCAAAGACATTCAAGAAAAAAATTTTAAATAAGAAACCATAAAGGAAGTGAATTAAAATAACTAAGATATTTCCTAAATGTACACTAATGTGTAGAGTTGTTCTAGTTACTTTTACATAAGAATTTGAAAAATATAGGACTAAAGACAAGACAAGTTGCTATCAGTGGACATATATTATGACTGTAACTACTTTTATCTTTCGTCCTCTTGTTTTTAAACATGTTAATGTAAAATCAGACATAGCTTCACATGTGATTTGCCCATTAACTCTGGCAGGCCTGTGTGATGTCCCAACTATGACCTTCACCCAATAGCTGAGACTGACCTAGAGAATGGTCAAATGAAATGGTAGGTCTGATTATTATTATTTGGTGGTAAAGAAAGTGTGATGGTTCCTTTCCTTCGAAATCTTTTATTGCGAACTGGATGTGTGATTGCAGAACATTTCTGTACTACAATGAAAAGCATTACAACTACAAGGAATTTTAGAGATCATTTAGTTAAAACCCATTATTTTGTGCCCTGAAAATGCCAGTGGTGCCCACAGACACATTTAGTGGTAGAGGCAGGACTAGAACTCATAAATCTCCCGATGCCTGGTCTAGCGCTATATTTTACCAAATAAAATCAAAGGTTAGCAATTTATTTACAATGTATTGAGATAAAAAATAAATAAGTACATTTTCTTTATTTCTTCTAACTGCTCCATGATTTCCCACAAGCCCCTATCACATCGAAGTGAGAGGAACTAAATTTAGTCTCCACCATTAACCTGACCCCATCCAATATTTCAACAACCAACTTAGGTAAATTCAGATTTCCTCCTGCTTCCTGGCTCCTCTCGAAGATGGCTTCTAGGTGTGTATGAGCAGAGACAGCCTCGAAGACCTCAGAGTGAAGAAAGAGGGGAGGGCCAGACCCATGCCCATTCTCTTCTTTAACTCCTTTGCCCTTGGTGGCATCTCCTCGTCCTCTTGATCACTAGGCATCCTGCTGGTGTCTGATGCTAAAGGTGGTGGCTGGTGACCTCATGGTGCATCCTCCCCTGAAAGAGCCTGGTGGTATCACTTGCCAAACCTGTCCCTCCTTCCTACTCACTGAAGTCCCACCACTACTCCCTTCCCACATCAGCCCCCTGCTGCAATAGCTCCCCAGCAAGCACCCTTAGTATCTCTCCATGAGGTGCACTGGAACTTCCATCACCTTCCATGCCACATGAGACACTAAGACACTGGGAAATGGAACCCATGTTCTCCCTGACCACCATGCTGTGGAGGCCCCAGGTTCATTGCTGAGGCGGGAGATAGTTCCGGGTGTATTTTGTAGAGTGGTCTTCTCTGCTTCTCACTCTCCACCCATCTAAAGCTACCCATCTTCATTCTCAAAAAACTTTAGCCAGAAGAGAGGGGTAGTCATACTTCACTCTCAGATTTTTCTGCCTTCTTCCTGCAATCTACCATGGCCAGACGGGCGATAGGCATTACCCTCCACGTGGGACCGCATTTCCTCCTTCCCAAAGTACGATTCACTCTTCTTGGTCTGGGCCCATTATGTGGGGTAGTAAGGCAGAACACAGCAAAGAAAGATGAAAAACACATTGATTTAATATTTTTAAAATAGTCTCCTCATTGCAGCTGCTATATGCATGACCCCAGACTCACAACACTGATAGGCTGCCTATTCAAATGCCCAATTCAAGGACCAGTAACCTGACTCCGGCCCACAGAGTAAGAACAAATAGCCTGCAGCCTCCCTGCGATGTAGAGCACGCACATCCTCCTCCAAGAGCTGTGGGAATGATGGAAAGGGAGACAGGATGAGCCAGGAAGGCACCAAAAGCCCTCTATGCTGGGACTCTGAGAACAGATGGGAAGAATATGGGTCATTTCAGGTGGGTGAGGAGCAGAAGACCAGACCTCTGTGATGAAAGGCCCTAAAACATCATCCTGACACGGCAAATCAAAACATCTTGGTTATTTTCCTGTCTGTCACTACTGGCATGTTTGTCTCCTGCATCATTTTCTCCAGAAGTACAATAGGAAAACAATCTGACTTATGGGAAATTGTGGGGGTTAGAGTTAACATCTGCACAGCATGTTATGTTCCCTGAAAGAAATGTGCCACATCAAGTGAATTAATATTTCTCCTTTGAAGTTCTTATTCCCATTCAGCCCTTCCGATTTGTGAAACACAACCTCTGATCATTTTCCCTGCCTCACATTTTCATCTTTCTGAAGAGAAATATGCAGAAGCTTCTCCTTGTGAACCTTTACCTTTCTATACATGAGAAAGAGCTTATTTGGGGAAGGAAGAAGCATTGCCATAGGATCAGAATACAGCATCAAATGGTGAAAAATCAAAACATGGGAACTATAAAGCTGCCAAAATGAGGTTCAAAGAAAATGGAAAATTAAAAGTATGAAAGGCGTCTTGTCCAAGAACAGCAGAATACAAGAACTACCAAAACATTATCTAGAGAGACAGTCTTCCCATTCAGAAGTCTGAGGTTCTCACATGAGATAAGGGAAGGGAAGAGGACCCAGCAAAGAGCAGAGTCCACTGAGACCAGGAAATGGGAGAAAAGATCTGCATCTGGAAACGGGATCCACAGCTGGGCAGGATACAGCCGACCACTCTGGGACCCCACATGGATCTGTCTGCAGGGGAGTGAGTACCCAGACCTCCGCCTCCCTGGAAATGCTTTGAAACAATTAAAATATACACAGCCTCTCTCGGCACCTCTTGTCACAGCTTCAGTTTTACCTCCTTCTGTTCATTTATTATCATCCTCTCCACACTAGACTATAAATCCCCTGAGAGTGAGCACTTTATCTGGGTTTTCTCCCTACAGCATCCCAGGATCTAGCACAGAATTTGGCATATGATTGGTGCTCGGTGGCAAATAAAATTTAGGTCAAATCTATAATAGTAGGGACCCTTGGAACGAAATTTGAATCATATAGAGGATGCTATCTGAAATAGCTTTCCAATCATCCTTGAACAGTAACTAAAGTTTCATATCAGGGATTTGTTGCTTTAAAGGAAGTCAGTCTTCAGTGACACTCAATTAAAATGCAACTGCCACCGGAGAAGGGTCTTGCTCTAGGTAATTATTTAACACCTTACTAGGTGGTCAGATGACAGATAACTGAAAGAAAACCCCTCCTGAAATGGAACTTAGAATAAGGAGGCACAGAGAGGTGCCATGGGCAAGCCACAGAGAGAGAATGTGTGTCACACACGGCCTCCTTGAACCTCCAGAGGTTTATATTGAACATGTGTCTCATTTCCCCCACAAAGATGTTTAACTATTATGTTCCCCATAAAAACTACATTACCTTCTCACACTTCCTACCATCTTATATCATATTCCCTATGAGCCATGGTTTTTATGCCTCCACAGAAATGTGGAAGATTAAAAAAGAATCAACACAAATTACAAAATGAAGACTCAAAGGTTCCAGAATGATTTGTATGCGATCCATAATCATTTTCAACCTTTCACTTTATAGCACTCATAAATTACACACACTCCATTCAAGAACACAGTGAGCCCCAAATCCCTATTATTTTCAGCATGACTGCAAACAGCTAAGCCAATCGCATAAACAACTAAGTGTGAAGTAGCTAACATTTCATCTTTGTTTTGAGTAGTACTTTTCAGGAGGCCTAGGACTGTCACCAAGACAGTCAGCCAGGGCCTTGGGAACAGGAGGATGAGGAGAGGCAGGGGGAACGTGCAGAGGGCAGGGGTTCGCTTCCCTGCTCAGCCACAGCGGCCCCACCCTGCTCTCTTTCCTACATGCACTTCCACTCCAATTTCCATCTGAAAAACCATTTCCACACCTTTAAGTCTGCAGATCCAGATCCAAAGTACTCAAAACATTTGTGTCTTTCTTCCAATAAAGTATACTACACAACCTTAAAAAAGAAACACTTGCTACGACTTAATATTAAAATAAGTTAAGAACATTTCTCTCCTAAGGGGCTTTTCATCTTTCTGAGTGTTTGAAGTTCAGGGATTCCCCAACTTACAAAGAACTTGTGTTCCAGAAGTTCAGTTTGTAAGGCAGGGCACTGGAACTCAGGGCATACTTTCACAGAAAAAAAAAAAAAATGTGCGGTGCCAAGACAAGCAATGAAAGCTCGATGCCCTACAGGTAAAGATAATGTTACTAACACCACTAGAAGTGGAGTTTTCCTCCTGCTCCTTGCTGAATGGGCTAATGTGGGCCAGGAGGGTGCCCAACCACCATTCGTTATTTCTCTGAAGCAGTTCATCCTGTGATGTGTGATGAAAAGGGAGCTAGTGAGGATGGAAGTGCTTCCCTCGACTGCCAATTTTCAGAGCAATCCATGTCCACTGTGGCTCATGGCTGGCCAAGTAGTTGTTTGCAAGCTGGATAATGCCCATAAACCACAGCCTAGCTCCAGTTCTGAAAAGCTAAATCATGGTTTGCTCATTTCTTCTCCAATATTTTGTACCATTTTATTATGACAATCTGGAACCTAATACAGATCCGCACCCACCCCCACCAAAAAAAAACTTTGAGAGGATACAACACAGGCAAAAAAAAAAAAAAAATGCTGGCTGTGTTTACAACCCTCTCAGAGAGAGAAAGGAAAAGATAACATGTACCTATAAATAACTTTCTAGGTTGGACTGCAAATTAATTTTTGGTTTTCCTTCATTTTGGCTCATTTGGGAAGGTAATGAACTGAAAGAAAAGAATTAGCTTCAACCAAACAATTCCAACAGATTCCAAAATGTCAAAAGTTGGAGTTGTGAATGGATTTGACTCATTTAGCACTACAAGTTATCAAAACAAGTCAATAAAATATTAATAGTCAATTTTCCCCCAAGCGTGTTGAGCTGTTCAGAATTCTTGATGGTCAAAACTCTAAGGAAGTGCTCTGCCACAGAAGCAAATCATTTAGTATGCTAAAATTAAATTGATTTCCATTAATGAACATTACCATTAGGGTAGATATCATTCCATGCCTATGCAAAAACAAAACTGCTCTTATAGAAGGCTCTTATATTTCACCCAGAAAAATAACAATCACAATAATAATGAGGAGGAGGACTTCTTCCTACACCTGACTTTTGCACTTTCTGCAAATTCTACCTTTATTCACTGGACTATCACCTTGAACTGCAAGTTTTTGCTTACAGATCTCCTTTTCTAGGTGCTTCCTGAGTAAAGGGGTCAGAATACTGGTAAAAGTATAGACATTGGGAGCTCGCAGATTAGGTTCTATTCCAAGTTCAAATCCTTACTAAGTTAGCAAGACCAAGCTACCTATATTCTCTAAAGGTTGAGTGTTTCGTTTAAATAGAGATAAAAATAAATACCTGTCTCATAGGGATGTTTGAGAATAAATGAAATAATACATGTAAAATTCTGTGCCCTGAATACAGCAAGACTGACAGTAGTGGTGATGCCTTTACATCCCCCTCCCAATGCCTCGTCCAATTCAATACATGTTTTTTTTTTAATTGACTTGAACTTTCCCACACTGTCTGCCTGATGAAGTTCTACATTTCCTAGAAGAAATGACATTTGACCAAAATCTTTTTAAACATCTGATGCCTTCACCTGATCGCTGCTTGGAGACCCCAGAGCACTTTATGCACACTTCACCTCTACTGGCTCTTGTCCCACAAGCCTGTCATATTTGTTTATGCTGCCTCCAAGTTTGCAGCTTGCTACATGAGGAAGAATAAAAACAGCCTTTCATAAAACAGTGAGCTATTTTTTAATTTGCATTTCTAGAATCTGGCACAAGGTAAGAAAACAATAAATGCTTATGCCCGGGCCAGGCAGAAGGCACCTATAGTCACTAACTGAAGGCACAGTGGTCACTAACTGAACCCAAAGGGAGCAGTGTGCCTTCCAAAGGAAGGAGACAAGGGTTCACATCAGATCCTTTCTTAACCTTCAAGGCTCCACTCAAATCCCACCTCCAGCAAGAAGTACTTTCCTTTCCTTTCTGAATCCTCACTGTGCATTAAACAAATAGTCACTCTTGGAGGATGCGGGGAGGGGGGTGTTAGTCCTGTTTCCTCAGATACCCTGTGAACTCTGTGAAGGGAGGATTAACTAATTACAAATTCTTTTGCACAGAAGAAGTTCTCCAATGTGCTCGAAGTACTTCTGCAGAGTTATCTAATTAATCCTAACTTGATGAGAAGAAAGGCATATTGGATCTGCACAGACCGCAGCCAAGTCCTGGCACCCCCAGCGGTGTGAATGAGCAGAGGGCTTTCCTGCTGGCCCACAACAGTGCCTCTCTGGCCAGCACTCAATTTTTTGAACTAATGGCTTAGCACACAAAAATTAGCATTTTACACAAACCAAAAACTAACTGCCAACCAAGTCTTGATGGCATTGTTAACCAACAGTAAACTCTACTTTGAGTTATATTTCCTCTAATTAAATGAACTGTGAAGTGGTCTCAAGTCCCCCGGAAAGAGGGTGTTGGGAACCACCATCTTCCCTGTGATCAGATAAACCTGCACGGAAATAATTAGATCCGGTGCAGCTGAAAGCTAACTACTCTCATTAAGAATAGCGACAGCCTGATGCTTTCAAAGAGTATTAGCTAGACATCTCTTTCCATCACACATTCTGCTCTTCTTCCTTTTTCATAGCAAGGATTTTCAGGGATAATAATAATAATAAGAAGAATAAGAATAAGAATAAGAAGAAGAATAAGAAGAAGAAGAAGAAGAAGAAGAAGAAGAAGAAGAAGAAGAAGAAGCAGCCTCCACAGGCATATAACGTTTTTTAACTTTTCAGAATGCTTTCACACCTATTTGGTATTTGCAGTCACCCTCAAGACAGGTAGAGAAGATAAGACAGATCGTCTCACTTTACCCAAGGTCCCCACCAATGAAGAGCAGCAAGAGGACCATGACCCAACCTTCCCTATGCCCTCCTTGGTGTCATTTCACTACAGGCAAACCTCCAAGATACTACAGGTTCAGTTCCAGACCACAGCATTAAAGCAAATGTAGCAATAAAGCAAGTCACAAGAATTTTTTTGTTTCCTGGTACATATAATATTATGTTTACACTATACTGTAGTCCATTAAGTGTGCAATAACATTATATCTAAAAAAACAACGTGCATACCTTAATTTTAAAAAAATATTTATTGCCAAAAAGTACTAACCATTATCTAAGCCTTTAGTGGGTCATAATCTTTTTGCTGGTAGAGGATCTTACATTCAATTTATTTTTTTTTAAAAAGTAATACCCACAAAGCCCAATAATCCAAAGTGCAATAAAATGAGGTGTGCCTGTACACCATTGACAAATGACTGCAATGTCATTATTCAGAAGCTTCGGACATTGTGGCCGGCAAGACCTGAAGGAAGAAAACTACTCATAAAGACAGCACCCTGGGTTTCTTAACAGGAGACTGGAAGTCCCTGCAAAACACACTGCCATTCAAATCCCTGGTCTTAACCAATGTGTTTCGCCATATTGAAGGCAGGTTTCCAACCAAAATGGTTGACTGGGAGCCAAATGTGGTGTTCTAATCTTTGTTCATGCTGTCAGTGTGACATATGAAAGAAATATGAATAAAGTGACAGGATGAAAACAAAGCTAGTGGCTGGTGTGAGACACACAGACAGGGTGTTAGCCCCACACACGCTGCAACTGGGTCAAGTTAGCACCTCTTTTTCCCCTACATATGCGGTGTGGGAAAGCTATTTATAAAATATTTTTAAATATTTAGGACCAAATAAATCAATATTGCTGGGAAACACTTACTCTGACCAGAACTCGTTTACTTTGCCCTAGGCCCATGTGAATAACAGAACCGAGAATTTCAGGATGATCCAAGACCAGAAATACAACAGATGTTCAGCAGCTCACCCAGAATGCCCACCCAGGCCTGCATTCAGTCTCTGCAATGGCCAGAGACTCGGAATAAACAGGACAGTAACAGAAGCTCCAAAGAGTGGCTCTGCAAATAATATTTAGCACCAAAAGAACAAAAAATGCGCCTTCTAGAAATTACCTGACTCTGCAATTCACTTTGCTGCTTCAGGCGAAGATTTTCAGGTGTATCTGCCACCGTAGTGAAGGACTGCTTTGGGTAGTGTCTGTGGAGAAATTTTTTTAAAGAACATAAGTAAAATACTGTCACAATGGAAAGAGGTGTCTCTCCTCTTAGCTAGGGTCATCTCTGTATCGCTAATCTGGGTCCCGCCCCCTCCTCCATTCTCAGGATCCCCTGTCACCCAGTTATTCCCAACACCTCCCCAAATTTCAGCTGCAGCTTCTGTACTCTCAGCTACTTCCCATCGGCATCCAGGTATGCTCAAGGCTCTCCCACCTTTCACCTTTTACTGTCCTTCCGTCCACCCCACACACCATTCTAGCATGTGGTGACTAGAATCTATTCTCTCCTTCAGCCAAACTTCCTTAAAAAGAGGCCTAAACTTGTTGTCCCTGTTCATCTCCTCTCCAACTCTAGGCATTTTGGCTTCTAGTTTCTGTTTCCAGAAGTTTCTCTAGCCAAACTTATAACGTCTGCCTGTTTGTCTTTGGTCTTCCTCTTGTGTGGCCTCCCCTCCATCTTGAAATATCCCTTCTTAGTTTCCATGTCACCACACACTCCTGACCTGGCTTCTCCCCATCTGCTCTTCCTTCTCCCTCTCCCGGGGGCGCCTCTTTGTTGATCTCGTCCATTCCCACAATTCTGGGCACCTCCTCCTCTGTAAGTGCTAATTACTCTCAAGTTTGTATCACCAGCCCAGTGTTCCCTCCTGACCTTCAGATCCAATGGCATTTCCAACCGTGTATATCCCATGCCCACCACAAAATCAACCAGTCTGAAATTCAGCTGTCCATCATCCCCCCGACCCCCGAGATGAGGGTCTCCCCCTGTATTCTCTTTCATTTATCAGTGCCCAATCACCTAAGCCAGAAACGTGCAAGTACTTTTGGCTCCTCACACATCCAGTGAATCAGTCACCAAAGTCTATCACTTCTATCTCCTAAATATGGCTCAATTACATTTACTTTCGCTACCTCCACTGCTTTCTTTTCCACTGTAGGCCATTTTTATCTTTCAGGTAACTACTACGCCTGCCAGTCTTGCCCTTCCAATCTGAATTGTCAAAACGCATGTTTGAAAACGCCAATCTGATTACATTATCCCTCTCAGTAAGAACTTTCAATGGCTTCCCACTGTTCAGAGAATAAGGCCCAGCCTACCGTCTTCCCCCACGATCAGCCCCTGCAGAGGTCTCGCTCACCCGCCATGCTCTGGCCATGGAGTTCACCCTTCCCTCCCCACCTCTTCCTTCATACGCCATTCCCCAGTCCTGGAGCACTCATTCTTGTCCCAACCTACCTCTCTGGTGAGCTCCTCTTTATATATATATCTGTTTTTTAAAATATTCTGTTTGTTTATTTTTAGAGACCGGGGAAGGACAGGAGAAAGACGAAAGAAACATCAATGTGTGAGAGAATCATTGATCGGTTGACTCTCACATGCCCCCAGCCAGGGACCTGGCCCGCAACCCAGGCATGTGCCCTGACCAGGAATCACACTGGTGACCTTTTGGTTTGCAGGACAATGCCTAAACCACTGAGCCACACCAGTCAGAGCTGTTTATCTCTTAGGTCATTCCTTAGATGTCACTTTCTTCAGGAAGCCTTCCTGGTCTCTCAAACGTGCCCTGGAAGGTACTTTCCTTTCCATTATAACCCTTATCGTATCCATCTGTAAGTTCCTGTTGACGTGTCTCTGTCTCACAACACAAGGAAAGTCCTGCGGCAGCAAGAACAGGCTGTCCTGTCCTTTGTCAGAGCACACTCAGCACCTGCCAGTGTCTGCCTCATAGTATGACTTCAATAAGTATTTATGCAGAGAAGGAAAGAAAGAGGGAGGGAGAGAGGGCAGGAGACAACAATCAGGCAAAGCCTGAGAGCACAGGTCAGGCTATGTAGTAAAGCCACACCATGTTCTGTCATATATGGACATGCACACAAGCACACAGGCCTCCTGCTGGTGAAGTGAGGGCACTTACTGCCACATGTGGGTGAGGACACCCCACTGATCATGGCTACCTCCTCCCCACGCCCAGCTAGCACTGAGGGTACATTTCTAGCTGCTGCAACTGTATCACCACAGAAGCTGTGAAACTCTGAGCTATTCTTCAAAGAGCCCCCTCCTGGGCCCCTCTCTGATGTCCACCCTCTGTTTCTTCCTAGGGTTTCTCGCAAGTCCTCTAGGCCTCACTGCTTCAAACTCTGCTACGCCTGTAGAAGGTTCTTTTCAGCCTCCCTGTTCCTGGTTTCCTATGAGAAGACTTATGGAGTAATCATTTGTCAATGCAAATAAACTGAACAACCTACCAAAAGTACACTAGCCCTTCTGAAATGAGGATTAAGCATATTTTGGAACCCTGTGGAGTCAGGTTTGTGATTGGAAAACATGCATTCGTGCCTCATTTTGCCAGCATTCTTCAGTAATTAAATGTCCCACAGAAATATAGTTTCCAGATAACTGAGGTTAAAACCCCATAACTTACTAGACACATTTTAACTACAGTAACTGATATCCTTCAAAAACCATTACATAATTTTTCTGCCTATTTAGAGTGTAAGCAAACCTAACTTAAATTTTATCATGATTCCTCGGGGTCATCTGAATAGAAATGATCAGATCGTGATATGAGGCAGCCGTGCTTTCAAAGTTTACAAGGGTTGGGACGGCCTACACCGTACGTGATCATTATACTTTTACAGCTGTGGGGCTGTCAAGAGATCATTCCTCACACACAGCCCTCTGCTTCTCACATCTCCTTCTCTCCTGGTTCCCTCCTTCTAACCCAGGCTGAGAAACCAGGCAATCGAGTTCGTGTTAAATGATGGTAAAAACTACAGTTATTGCTTCAAGAGAGGACGCGGGAGGAGGCAAGGTCTCCCCCTCTCCTCGCCCTGAAGTCATGGACTTGGTGCCAGGACACCCTCAGCACCACTTCCGGACTGCACTCCAGACGCACGAGGAGTCGGACGCACGGCTCCTGTGACACGGACAAGCCAGTCTCAGAGAGTCGAACATTGCTGGACTTTAAAACGTGGCAACTGCATATGGCTCTACTTTAAAACTAAAATAACAGAAGCACTTTAAAAAATACATTCTGTAGGCCCTGGCTGGCATAGCTCAGTGGATTGAGCGCGGGCCTGTGAACCAAACGATCGCGGTTCAATTCCCAGTCAGGGCACATGCCTGGGTTGTAGGCCAGTTCCCAGAGGGGGGACACACGAGAGGCAACCATACATTGATATTTCTCTCCCTCTCTCCTTCCCTTCCCCTCTAAAGGTAAATAAATAAAATCTTTTAAAAAATACATTATGTAAAATAAAGCTTCACAGACATTTTCAGGGGGTTCGTGAGGTTTAATTTTAAAAATTTGCATATATATTTTAACTACTTTAAACACTGTAATTAAAGTCTACTCTCCAATGTGTTGCTGAAAGTTTGCCCATTGAAACCCTACTGTACTAACTTGGAGGTTTACTCAGTCTGGGGGCAGAGTTTGAAGGGACAGCCTTCTCCTGCCATTTATGTTTCATTGAAGAGTCTGCACGATTTTTACACAGAGATGGAAAAGTGAATGGGATGGGGTGGGGGCTCTATCTGCAACTGTTTCTCTGAGTCTGTGAGTTTCCTCCACACCAGGCAAAAATCATTCTATTTTGATACTAAGGAAACTTCACTTAGCACGCCTCCGTCTCGCAGTATCACTTTATGAAAATAATCTAATTATTCTCCACGTTTGGCCTTACAGTGAGAAAATGTTGTTGATTTGAACTTACAAAATATGTGCATACAAATAAAACACTCCTTTCATATGTTCGACACTGGCATTCATACTAAGTTCTATTTGGAACAAGTGTCATACTAAAAAATATTTTTAAAGTTTCTGCTGCTTTTTAGAAGACACAGTCTGCTATCCTGGTGGCCAAACTTACAGGTCGAGCAATCATCGAGAACTGAAAATAGATGCTGATGCTTTGCATTTTTTTCCAATATCTTTTCCAATTCTAAAATTTAATGATTTTGTATTGATGTATTCATCCATAAAAATTATAACTCCTCTAAAGAGGCATAACAAGAAGAAATTATGGAAAATATGATCTGAAAAGTCCAATTTAGTATCAGTAACCAAAATAATAATGCTGAGGAAAGAAGAAATTCATATCTGAAACTCTCTAGAAGTCATGAGCACTATTAAAACCCGGGGATTTGGTGATCCAAGTTATCTTCAGAGCCAGCAAAATTCAAGAAACTAAGATGTTAAAAAAAATGCCTACCAGTCAAGAGCAAATGGAATGGTCTCATGAATTGAAAACATAAGACTCAGGATTACAGAAACGACAGCACACACTGCATTAGCTTAAATAATTATAATATCTGGACAAACCTAATTAGTTTGCCGAACTTGACAAAGCCAAAAGTCCTGGGTTTCTCACCATCATGTCAATGTAGTAATTTTTGTCTGATTTGACACTATTCTTCTCTAAAGTCATAGTCTCAACTCCCACTCACCCACCACCTCATCTGCAAAAGAAAACCAGACACAGAAATAAACTGAGGGGCCAGTGGTCCCATACGGGATCATAGGAACAGAGAAGTAAAGAATTTTAAAACTAACTGATGCTACTACACAGTTCATTTTAGCTCTTTCCAAATACTGTATTTAAATGGTTGTAGAAGGTCTTCCTGAAATAAGTATCTTGCATAAAAATCTTAAGGAAAAAGATTTCTTCACCAAGCCTGGATAAAGGGCATTTCTCACTCTTTAAAGAATGTAGAACAGAAGGCACAGGGGGCATGAGAAATGGATGGTCAAAGAGAACCAGGAAAAACACTTTTAAAAACATACAAAAGAAGAGGTAGATTAACTGGTAACTAAACAAATTTCCTGGAAAATACAACATAATTGTGAAAATGTGACACACACTACACTGGAAGCTGGTGGAAAGACCTGCAGAATATGGTGAAATCTTTAAGCATCATGAATAGAAGTCTCTCTGCTGAAGCACACAGAAATTGGATGAAATGTACCTATCAAGGCCAGGCTGACAGCTGCAACAAATCCAGATTGCCATGAAATGCTGCGTGCAAAATAAACAGAGAGAATCAGGACAGTAACAGAAGATTGCCTCTGAAGCAGCTAAGTTAGGTCACAGAAAGAAGACTTCCAACTATGTTTTTTTTTAAATCTCTGTGAGATTCAGTTGAGAAGAATATAGGAAATGTTACATGCAAACCAGTAGGCCACCGCTGGTCAGAGTGAAGCCCGCGGTGTAAGCAGGTGGCAACCTCCACGGATATGGTAATGAGAAAGAACACCACTGTACAAGAGTGAGAACCCGAGACCTCCCACTTCTTAGCCAGTGCCCAGCGGTCATGACAGCACTGGAGTACATCACCTGGGTTTGAACCTGGCTCTTCCACCTCATAGCTTTGTGTCTTTGGGCAGGTTTCTTAACCTCTCTGGCCTCAATTTCCTCATCTGTAAGATCAACATAATGATAGCACTTCTTAGGCTTATTCTAAAATTAACACTTGTAAAACATTTCAAATAATGTCTGCCACTCAATAAAATATCTATTGTTAATAACAATACTATTACTAATACTACTACTTTCTCTTTGCTCTACTACAAAGTGACTTAACCTATGTCTCATTGCCTTCATCTCCATAATGAAGATAAAATACTCCTGTTTCTTTCAGGGGGTTATTGCTAGAACCACATGAAAGAGCTTTATAAATGGAAACTACCAGAAATGTGAGATACTAGGAAACCACTTAAATATATAAAACTAAGACCTTTATGATTTATTTATTGTAAATCTGTGTTAATACAGTGGTTCTCAACCACCTTCCCAGAGGACATTTGGCAAAAGGCATTGATCGGGAGACATTTTGGGTCGCCCCAACCGTGGGAGGGGGGAAGGGGCAGGTGCTACGGGCATCCAGTGGATTAGAGGCCAGGGATGCTGCCAAGCATCCCACAAAGCACAGGACAGACCCCACACCCACCTCAACAAAGACTTACCCTGTTAAAAACGTCAATCGTGCTGAGGTTGAGAAACCCTAAAAATACATATAAATCTCTAACGTTAGAGAAAGCCATTAATTTTAAGACGGCAAGCTCTTTCTAACCAACCTCTAATCTTTGTTTTCACTCTCATCCCTGACAACGTCAAACAGCCCACCATTTCCCCCTAATCCTTTGCCACATTGTAGGTCCATTCTTCCTGTCTGAGTCTTCTCTCCCATGAGCATTTAATTCTTCCATCTCTAGTTTTTTGTATACCTTACTATTGTTACAGTTCCGTTTAAACTAGAAAATTTGAGCCCTGGCTGGTGTGGCTCAGTGGATTGAGTGCCAGCCCATGAACCAAAGGGCCGCCAGTTGATTCCCAGTCAGGGCACATGCCTGGGTTACAGGCCAGGTCCCCAGTAGGGGGCACGTGAGAGGCGACCACACATTGATGTCTCTCTCCCTCTCCCCCTTCCTTCCCCTCTCTAAAAATAAATAAAATTCTAAAAAAGTTAAAAAAATAAATAAACTAGAAAGTTTGAGGGTAGAACTCAGGTGTCAAAAGAACTTGTTATTATAGCATATTTCCTTATGGGCTCTGTGCAGAAAAGAGTTCATACAGCAAGCCTGGATGCTGTGTTTGAAAGGCCAGCTTACGAAGTTGGCCCTTGGCTGGTGTCCAAGATCCTGGATTTGGGGAGGGTTCCCACCACCATTAACTGACAAGAGTAGCGCACTGTGCCCAAGCTGTCTGTACAAACAATATGGTTTATGCTGAACATTTGCTTTCCTTCTGGGAGTCCAGAATTTGGGTACCTGCCAGGCAGAAGGTGCCTCTGTGAACACCCTCCAATAAAAACCCTGGGAATTGAGACTCTAACAAGCTTTGTTGGTTGGCAACACTTGGTGCATGTTGTCACGACTCATTGCTGGAGGAACTGAGCATGTCCTGTGTGACTCTTCTGGACAAGGACTCTGGAAGGTTGCTTCCGACGTCCTCTGGACTTCACATCACACACTTTTTCCCTCCACTGACTTTGCTCTGTATCTTTTGGCTGTAATAAATCACAGCCCTGAGTACGACCCTGAGCTGTCCTGTTAGACCTCCCAGAGAACCATCAAACCTGGGAGTGACCTTGGGGACCCTCAACATAGTTCCTTTTGTGCCAAAGAACATGCTGTTCATTAAAGAAGTACATTAACATGTTTAAATATCTACTCTTTTAAAAATGCAACTGTTCTCTTAAGAACATTTAGAAGGCAAAAGTTCTGACCTCACATCATTGAGCGGGCTTTTCAGCACTGCCTTTCTGGGTTAGGTAAAGACCTGGCGACTGTGCTCCAGACCATCTTTTCATACCTGATTTAACCAAGGAGGTCATTTTACCCAAGGGCCAAAACCATAACTATATTAAATGGTGCGAAGATGACAGGAGGTTTAAACATAATTTTAAGTATTTCTCCCAAATCTAAACAACTCAATTTGTAGCAGTAACAATTATTTCAAACCATTCAAACAATTTAAGGAATTAAAATTTTTTTAAATAAACTGACCCTGAGAAACATTACCACAACCACATCTTCTATGAAGCCATTTATACAAAACGCACTTCACCAAGGAAAAAAAATAATTCCAAAAGGATAAGCAAATAAAACGGTAAATGCACATGTGCGTGCCCACGCACAAACAGAACAAACATTGTACGAACAAAAACGATGTCTACTGTCTGGGATTTTTTTAACAACAAAGTTAACATACTGGACAAGAAGGTAGTACGAACATTAAAGTGTTCTCATATCCTTATATTCTTCATGAGAAAGGTTAGGATATAACTGAATTTTAGACTTTACTTATAAAATGTGATAAAATTTCAAGGGTAACCACAAAGAATGCAAATATATTACATATATTCAAATACTATAGAAGGGGGAAATCAAGTTTTTTAAAGAACCAAAACTCTATCTCAATACAATAAAAAAGAAAAGAGAATAGTAAGAAAAAGAAGCAAAGAATAACAGGACAAATAGAAATTTAACCCTTAGCAGAAACAATTTAATAATCACAAAATGTAAATGGGTTAAATTTGCCAGCTAAAAGACCAATGTTGTCATATTTTTACATTCTACTAAAAATATCTTTATTAATATTACACAATATACTTTTAAATTGCATTATTATGCATTTAAAAAAATAAGGGCCAAGGTTCACTTCACAAAAAAGTATCATCCTAATGTAAATGCACATCTGAAATAAACTTTAAATATGTATGTGTGTGAATATGTGTGGATACAGAGAGAGGGAGAGAGGGACACCTGGCAAATCCACCAACATGGTGAGAAATGCCAACTCCCCTCTCCCATTGATTGCTAACTCAAGCAAGCAGACACAAAATGAGTGAATACATCATCTGATATGTAAAATATGGAATTTGTGACAGTAACAGTAGTAATGTCTACATCAGGGTGTAGCAGTCCACCTAACAGCCAACACATCACGGCACTTAGCAATCACGCAGGATCTCCAAGCAGGCCCCGCCATGAATGTCTGGCACCCATGTGTACTGATGACTGTCAGCCTGCCTCCAAGGGCTCCCCTTTGCAAAAAAAAAAGCAGGAATGAAAGCAGAATAATAAAAGGAAAGAAAAACCCTCTCTGTTGTGGCACTGACCCTTTATTCACAGACTCTTCCCCCATCCCTGAGGATGCTTGCATGCGAGCCCCGATGCACTGAGGAAAGGTAACGGCACGAAATTGGGATGGGGTCCATTCCAGTTTCAGGACGTTCCTGCCCATCCTGCCTGGGGGAGAGAGGCAGGATGAGCAAGAACAGGGAGAAGGACTAGGACGCAGGCTCGGACCAACCGCCGCATACAAAACATGAGAAACAACCCCTGACACTGCAACAAACTTCAGGAAGAAAAAGTGCTGGGCCGGAGAAGCCCCAGTGTTCCGCGCAGAAGGGTTTCTAAGGGCAAAGGTGCAACAAGAACAAGCACAGCATGAGGACGCACGACCCAGGCATGGCTATGAAGACAGGACCAGACCTCACCTTCCACGAAAGGTGGGGAACCCAGGGACAGGTGGGATGGAATGACTTCAGACAGAAACACGAACGGGTGCATTTACATCTATGTTGTGCTGCGTTCCCCTAAAAACTCAAATGTTAACAGATTTGTTTAAGGAGGACCTCCTCCAATGCCTAGCAAATCTAAACTGAAGCCGGCTCCAAGCTGCCACAGCAGGAACGGAAAGCAGCCACACATTTTTCTTTGTAAGTGCTTGCGCTGCTGAGCACACTTTGCCAGACACATCAGGGAAGTCCTCTTACCATTTCTGGTCCCACCTGGAACCCACATCTCAGAGGGCTGCACACCCAAAAGCCCAGTGCTGGGCTTTCTTCACTCGGTTTTCCAAGGGCCAGCCAAGCATGTGTATTCACATTCCTAGTCGTCACTATATTTCATTCCCCAAAACAGCAGCTTAAAATTCATATTCATTGTATTGAGAAGATTTTGCTTGTTTAAGAGCCATAAAGCAAAATGGCACATTATATGAGAGAAGAAGGAAACTTGAAAGTTTTTCTCTTTTTATAAAATTTCTAGGAAATTTCATAACTATTAATAATTTGCTAAACTAATCCTACTTGGGTTATCTTTTCAGGTGTGTAAAATTGTATAAATTAGAAATTCTCATTATCAAGTGTTTTAAGACTCAAACAATAACATGAGTAAATGAACAATTCTACATTATTTCCACTGCTACTTCAGTTTGAATGCTGCCAGGGGAATCACCATTTACTAGGTTGAGGTATTTCAGAATAATATCTTTCTTACATATTGGGATCAAGCTCAGCATTTTCTGCCTTATAGAACCACTGAAGTAAAAATCTGGTAGTGGACTATTGGCACTCTTCAGCATCAGCCAAACATACTCTACTTCTACTGATATTCTTTTTAGGACCCTCAGGTTTCGCATGCTTCTTTCACTATCTCGCCATGTCATTGATGTGCCTTCTAGGCATAAATTTTCATCCACAGCCATCATCTCATTCCTACTTCTACCACTAATCCTCTTCCCTGTAGCACCTCCATAAACAACTCACATATAATGCTGCTGGATGCAAAACATCAATTTTTATGATTAAAGAAAGAAGAACAGTGAATTAATGCAAGTAAGTGGGGAACCCCCTTCAGAAAGGAGGCTTATGAGAGCTGCTGGTAGATCACATAAAAGAGAAAAATGGATTATGATAATGCAGGCCTCCCGTCCATGAAATACAATCCGCAGCTGAAAGGAGGCACAGAACGCCATCGCCCGCTCTCTAAGGGGCAGTCAATAACCTGTCTAACGATTTACCAAATTCTCTCTCTGGCTGGAAGGGTCAAGCAACTTGCCACCTTTTGATTTACCTCCTCGGCAGGACTCCATTGTAACCCCTATCGTATATTTACAAAAGAGGGCATTATCAAAGGGATTACACAGTAAACCTGACCCGCCACACTGTGAAGTGCTTATCAGCCGTTGCAATGTGTCACCTAGACTTTGAATTACAGTGTCAAAGGTGAAAAATTAATACACATGTACACACACACACACACACACACCCCCCTAGATGTTGTCTGAGAAAAACGTGATCTGGTGGAGATTTTTCCTACACTGTTGCTGACACTGACCGTGAAATGCACAAACAAGGACGTGTGCCATGGCTGCGCGGCTCTGTGATTGGTGCCCAGGGGCACAGCGCTGCTGACTGTGGGCAAGAGGAGCACATGCAGATCTGGGACTCAAGTATCTAAGATAGCACTACGGCCTGAAAAATATTTTTTAAAAGTCTGTGTAAACACAGGACATTAGAAATACACAATAGGTAGCATTATATTTCTTCATTAAAAAATAATAAATGTGCATATAGTACCACTATAATTCTCAGTATCGATAAAAATACTTCTTTAAAGGCTGAAGGAGAAAAACATTAAATAATCCTATTTTTAAGAAAATACATAGGTAAAACAAAAAATGAATTTTACACTAAGCTGTGAATTTTACATAAAAATGTTGCAGTCTCATAGATAAATTTATGGCTGATAAGCACATGAAATGACTGTGGGAAACTAATCATGAATAATAATGATCATAACCAGAACAACTACCGCTAGCATAATGGTCTTTACTTAGCTCAGGTGCCACCTCTGTGCTCAGGGCAAACATCATGAACCACCCCACTCTATCTGCAGGCCCAGAAAAGACCCAGCATTCTCCTTAGCATTCCAGGTAACCACTGCCCGACAGCCTAGACCATCACCTGAGCCTCCCTGCCCCTGTAGACTCTACCTACTTGACAACTTGTGAATCAGTTGTTTCTTAACTTTTCAAACTATGAAAGTAATTTCAAGAAACTAAACTCTATTAACTGTTGGCCTCCACTATGCAATTAGAGAAATATTCTTATGGAGAGGGAGAACTCTTCAACACACTTCAGTTTGTTCAAATTGCATACACTAAATTTACTTAATGTGGTTTTTAAGAATAGGCAGAGTGAGGGAAAACAAAGGAAGTTACCCCAGAACTGGCATCTTTCATACAAGTATGTGTTAAAGAGAATTAAATAAATGTCACATACAATGTTGCCAATATGGAGTCCCGGTCTGTCCCCCTTGCCTCTTCGAAGCAACTCACTGAGTCCTGTTTCTTGTCTAGGTACCACAAGGCAGAATCTAACCACAAAACAGATCAGCTCTTTTTAAAATGTACTTTCGCTGGCTAATTAAACTACAACCCAATAGAGCACTAGACTTCTGCTGTGTTCAGGGACTTGTACCTGGAGAAATATGTGTAGCTTTAAACCTTTTCTATGATAGGTTAATGGCATAGGAAGAAAAGAAGGACTTGGTGAAAGGTCTGAACTAAGTGCTACATTTTAAAAGGAACACAGTTAATATCTTCAAAATTAAACATATTAGCTTTAATATGTTTGACTCACATAACTGCAATATAGCTTATTCAAATGGTAAATCAAGCGCCTCCTACAGAAAGCCCAATGGAAACATTTTTAAGTGTACATATATACATACATAATAAATACATATATATACACATAGAGTTGTTTGTAAGTATAAAAGTATTCATGGTAGAGAGGAATAATATTAGTTCAGCAATTTTCAAACTTTTCATCTCATGCATACATAAATTCATCACTAAAATTCTGTGGCACACAAAAAATATATTTTTCTTTCCATCAGATCAAATAAATATCAGATCAGATATACCTGATCTGACCAAAAAAGGTATAATTTTTATTGATTTACAAAAAATACATAATAGTAACTATATACTCTTTTTGCCCCAAAGTGACTTTTAAAAAAATCAGGTACCGATACTTGTACATAAGGATTACTGGCATGAAGATTTAACCAATCAGATGCAACCTTATTATGTGACATGGCCAATAAGACGCAACTCCATTATATAACCTATAGATTTATGGTTCAAGACAGGCATTCACACAGGACAGCTATTATTGTGTTGGCTGTTGCCATTTTTATTTGACAAGTAAGGAAAAAGGTGTCAGTGCCCCTGACTAAATAGTCAGGTATTGCATGTTTTAAAAATTCTGTGGCACAGGAGTTGAAAATCACTGCCTTAGCTGATAATCCACAGATAGGGTCAGACATACAGAAAAACAGAGTAGTCAAAACTAGCAGATGTGAGGGGGCTCTGGCAGTGTCAGCGGAGTCACCAGGCTGTTCAAAGAACTGCACTCAGATCATACGGCTCCTCGGATGCCTTGCCTTGTCCATCTCCTACCCATAAAGAACATACTCCACTGACAGGAGAGGAATCTACCCCAGATAGACGCCTACTAAAGAAAGCAACAGGCCTGTGAGCAAAGCCTTTCCTGAGGGGACTTGTGGACCTCCACATCAGGCCCTGTCAGAGGAGTAAAACACTCTAAAGCACACCATCCACAGAGCATAGCCCTCCTTGCATGTGTTTATTGCAGGAATTTGGGTTCTTCACCTTAGCTGGTCCCATCTATGCACCTTAGGGGACACTGGCCTGGTGACGCCCTGGCCAGTCGCAGCACCTGTAGAAGGCCACAGTCAGCATTCCCGCTCAAAGGTGTGACCTGCTAGAAAGTAAGACCTTCGCTACTGCAGTGGAGACCCAGTCCAGCTACCCAGTCTGCTCCATCTCCTCCTCACCCACGAAAAAGGTCAGACAGCCAACAAGCCCCCCATCATTTAAGACAATCCAAAAGCAACAAAGAAAAGGACAAAGATGTAAATATGAGGAAGAGTGTGTGTGTGTGCACAAGTGAGCAGGGCGAACCCTGAAAAAAATACATAATTCATGCATGAGATCCTTGAAAAACATTCTAAAGACATTACCTCATGTTACCTTGAATATTACCATGTAATCAATTTACATCCACAACACAAGAAAAAACTGCTTAGGAAAAAAGGAGATTCAACACCCCTAGAGATCTACTAGAACTAAAGAATTAAAGTAAATCTGCCAAAAGAGTGGCTCTCATGGCGTGGTTTGCGGGGGCGAGTCAACTACA
This sequence comes from Carollia perspicillata, assembly GCA_004027735.1. Taxonomy (NCBI): domain Eukaryota; kingdom Metazoa; phylum Chordata; class Mammalia; order Chiroptera; family Phyllostomidae; genus Carollia; species Carollia perspicillata. Next base: position 86,354 of record PVKM010000716.1, read on the forward strand.
AAGGGGCAACGAGCAAGGTTTCTCGAGGGAAGCGAGTGTTCCATATTCCAACCGTGGTGGTGGTCACATGACTACATGCCTCTGTCACATCTCACAGACCTATCCTCCAAAAAGAGTGACTCTTACTCCATAAAATTTAAAAAATATGGTTGTTAAACACCAATGGGGAGATGAAGTAATGGGATGAACAGCCAAACCCATCTTCAAGATAAAAAAGAAAGGAAAAAACTCCCATAATAAAGAGCAAAAAATGGAGTTAAACAATGTGACAGAAAAGTTAAGAAATCTGTAAACAAATCCATTTAATAGGAGGTTCAGAAACAAGTAAGGGAACGAAGAACCACTAGCATCTTCAACTCTAAAGAATGTACTAAGTGCCAGCAGAGCAAGCAAAAAAAATCACTGAAACATACTCTAGTGAGACTTCAGAAGTCTACAAATAAAGAAAATCTAAAGAAAGCTTTCAGAGAAAGAAGAAAACAAAGTCTGCCTACAAAGTTATGACAGCATCAGTCTTCTCATCAGCAAAACCATGCCTTTGACATTGTGAAGGAAAATAGTTTTGTGTCCTCTCAAACTGTAAGAACAAAAAAAGAGAGTTTTCAGTCAAGCAGACTGAAGTTTACAAGCTATGCACTGTATATTTTTAAAATATTAGTAACGGGCATTTTTCTGTGGTAACAAGAAAATTTAAGATACTCCAAATTCAAGGGCATCTGAGGATGACCTAAAACAGTTTTTTGAAACTCTGACTAAAGCCCTCTGTAAGAAATGCATCTTATCTCAAAGCCCAGGACACACACAGGTATATAAAACAGAAGTTTTAAAACAATATCTATACCTGTTTTATGTGATGTCCTCTAACGTTTTCTATTTTGTTCTAATGTGTATATTCCTTTCTTTTTAATGCTAGTCTTGACCCACTGAATCAATATGCTGACCTAGTAATGGGTCCAATCCACAGTCAGAAAAACAGACTCAATAGAAGCAAAATGGGGGAAAAACTGAATAAATATATAAAATCTGAGGATCTGCTAGAACCAACACTCTTTTTTGACTGGCAAAGGTGTAATAGCTTAGGATTAGGTGGCCGGAGAATATTTTTGAAGTACCAACTATTTTTTGTCCTCTAAGAATTTCTCCTCCCATCCCCCCAACCTCTCACTCCTCTCCTCTCAGAGTTCCAGAGTTCACAGACTCAGCCAGGAAAGGCGGGGCTAGGAAGAAACGGTGGGCTAGTCTTCACTTTTGTATTTCCTGATGCCTAAAACCATTCAGAAGACTGTGCTGGGTGGCTCTTGGGAGAAAAACATCAGAGGGAAAGTGAACCTTAGGAGAGCATCACTCAAAGAGGAAAGGAGTATAAGGAAAATAGAGAGGTGACTGTGCAGCCCTAGGCCAGGCTCAGAGCCCCAAGTCCAGGCAAAAGGAGCCCTAGACAGCCCCGAGAAGTGGTGGCCTTTGGATTCCAGGATGCACTGCCCTGGTTTGCATGTCAGGACAGGACCCAGAACCACTGCACCAAAAAGGCCATGCACACAAGAATAAGGGAACCTCAGGGGTGATTTGTGAGGGCCTGAGATTGACAACCAGACAAAACGGCAAAGGAGCCTCCTTCAAGGTCCTGACAGTACAGCAGACCCCGATGATATAGCAACAACCTAAGAGAAGAGGAGATGGAACTCCACCTTTACTATTATTAAGTTTTATTACCCAACCCGAATGAGGGCTTAAATAGAACCTAAGTTATGATAGGAAAATAAGGTTCCGTTTCTAGTACACTTTAGTTCAGGGCTGAGACACAATTACATTTCCTTCCTAGTGGGAAGGAAAACCACGTATATGATTCTCCCATGAAGATTATTTCATAGTCTATATTTCCACTGCTGGTTTTATAAAATTTAATTTTGTAACATCCATCTATAAACAAAGTAAGAAAACTTAACTGCAACTACTGCATAAATGTAAATAGTATAAATATGAAAATTTTAATTGCCAGAATGGTAAATATCAATAGAAAAAACAAAAGCTTTGCCCTGACTGGTGTGGCTCAGTGAGTTGGGCTTCATTCTCCAAACCAAAAGGTCACCAGTTTGATTCCCCATCAGGGCACATGCCTGGGTTGCAGGCCAGATCCCTGGTTGGAGTATGTGAAAGGCAACTGACAGATGTTTCTCTCACACACCAATGTTTCTCTCCCTCTCTTTCTCACTCCCCTCCCTTCTCTCTAGAAATAAATAAATAAAATCTTTTAAAAATAATGTTAAAAAACAAAAGCTTTTGTTTAAAGGACCAACTTCTTATGCCACACACAAGAATAAACTCAAAATGGATTAAAGACTTAAATGTAAGAGCAGAAACCATAAAACTCCTAGAAGAAAAGATAACCAGTAAAATCTCTGATGTCTCTTGTAGCAATATTTTTTCTGATATATCTCTTTGGGCAAGGGAAACAAAAAATAAACAAATGGGACTACATCAAACAAAAAGTCTTTGCACAGAAAGAAAACCATCAACAAAATGAAAAGACAACCTACTGAATGGGAAAATATATTCACCAATGACACATCTGGTAAGGGGTTAATATCCAAAATTTATAAAGAACTCATACAAACTCAACACCAAAAACACAAACAATCCAATTTAAAAATGGGCAAAGGATCTGAACAGACATTTCTCCAAAGAGAACATACAGAAGGCCCATAGACACACGAAAAGATGCTGAACATCATTTATCATCAGAGAAATGCGAATCAAAACCGCAATGAGATACCACCTCACACCTGTCAGAGTGATTATCATGAATAAATCAGCAAACAAGTGTGGGCAAGGATGTGGAAAAAAGGGAACCCCCATGCCCTGCTGGTGGGAATGCAGACTGGTGCACACTGTGGAAAACAGTATGGAATTTCCTCAAAAAATTAAAAATGGAACTGTCTTTTGATCCAGCAACTCCACTTCTGGGAGGATATCCAAAGAAACCCAACACTTACTCGAAAGACTGTATGTCCCACTGTGTTCACTGCAGCATTGTTTACTATAGCTGAGCCATGGAATCACCACCAGTGCTTATCAATAGACAAACGGATAAAATGCTGTGCTACACATATACAATGGGACATCACATGGCCATGAATGAAAGACTGAAACCTTAGTATTTGTGATAGTACGGATGGACCTAGAGGGTAAAGTGTCAGTGAAATAAGTCAGTCAAAGACAAATACCCTACAGTTTCACTTATATGTGGAATCTAAAGAACAAAATAAACAACACAATTGAAACACACTCACAGACACGGAGAACAGGCTGACGGTTGCCAGAGTGGGAGAGGGGTTGGGGGATGAGTGAAAAAGGTGAGGGAGTGAGGAGCACAGAGTGGCAGTTACAAACGGGTCACAGGGACATGAAGAGCAGCACAGAGAACAGAGTCAGCAACAGGCAGAGAACAGTCACTGCATGACTATGTGGGGTGCCAGAAATATCAGGGAAGGCTTTGTAAAGTACATGACCGTCTAACCACCATGCTGTGCACCTGAAACTGATACAGAATAATATTGAATGCGAACTGTAATCGAAAAATAAAACAAAAAGAGAGGGGAATTTTCTTTATTTTAAAGGTTAAAGTAATCCTGAGACCAAAAATATTGAGAACCACTGGTTTAAACCACTGTTATTGAAATATTCTGTGACTTTAAATCATGAATATCCCAAATCAACAAAATTATTTACTGGACTGAAGTAAAAGATACACATTAAAGAGTTCTGTTTTTAGACTAGATTTTGCTTACTTATGAGATCCAGAAAGTCCAGGCAAGGCAAATAATCTGAATATCTTGCTTTAAAAAAATTCATGATTTTCTGTCTGAATTTTCAGATTCTAAATCAGTAAGGTTTAATTTAATGAGGGAGTACTTATTAACTGAAAAAATTAGTGTTTAGTATTAAATAATTTATATTTTAATCTATAGTTATTATCATCTAATTTTCAATAACTGATCTTCCCTCTTACCCCAAACCCCAGAGTCCCAATTGAAGCCTTTATAGTCAGTTTATATTCAGATGTCTTTTTTGGACTCTGAACAGCGTGCCAGCTTCGTTCTAGAGCTACAGATGCTCCCTGTATCAAAGCTTATTTACAAGATACTCTGGCATCAATACTGCAATTGCTCTGTGAAGACGGCACAAAGACGATGCCAACCTTGCCAATAAAACTGAGGGAGGAGTCAGGCTCTACGGAAAAAGCCATAAAGAAAAGGGAGAATTTTTACTATAAAGAGAAATTGCTTTTACTCAAAACAAAAAATAAAAATATAAAAAGTTATGCTAATTTAGTTTACGGCCTTTTATTACCAACCTTCAGCTCATTCTTCAATTCATTTCATTTATAATAACGAGGAGGCAGACACACAGAGTCTGCAGTCCCTTCACTAGAAACGATCCAACAGTAATAATAACCTACATTTATTGAGTGTTTACAGGGGCGCCAGGCACGACTCTAACTAACGACTTCCATTCAGTATCTCATTTAATCCTCCCAACACACCTAAGAGGCGGGCGCTCTTATCTCGCAGCCAGGAGGTGCGGGGCGCAGGAACCTGGCAGCGGTCTATCCCCCGCGTGGTGTGCTGGGGCCAGCTCACACTGACTCAGGAGAGCAGACTGCTGCACTTGGGGGAATTTGGAGAGCAAGTTGCTAAATACATTCATTTTGAAAAGTAAATTATATAAGCTTAATGTAATTATAATTAAATAAACTATATTACAAGCAAAGGTGATACATCTCAAATCTCACCATTTCCTAATTATTTTACTACATTTTACCACAATCTATGCCCTTCCCATTACTTCCTGTAAAAGAAAGCCCTATATAATGTATGCTATTGCATATCTCTTCCTGACTCCATGTTCTGTGATGTCAGGTCGGTGGGTGACATTAACCATGGTGGGAATATTTTTACCACAGAAAATGGCAAACACTGTAAATCAAGCCTTCTGTGCCCCCGGAGAGCCGGTTGTTAAACATTCGCCAGCACGGCCCTGCCATCTTCCTGTAGACCACAGGCTCTTAGCTGGACCATTTTCTCTTTCACCTGATAAACATTATTCATTAATTTTGATTAACGAAAACAAATGGTTTTCACAGGACAGCTTTGCTTTTATTTACATAATTAAAAAAACATGAAAAGTAAAAGCAGTTCATGCCGTTGAACCATTTAATTAAGTTCTCAAAGAAAAACTTTGCCTTTCTGGTTCAAAAATAACATCCCAAGAAATAAAGAGGGGGAAAAAAAAGACTACTCTGTAAACAAACCAGAAAGGACTGTATTTCCACCAGTGTCTTCCTATAACCTGCTTACACAGTTCCTAGTAAAGATTTAAATCTAACAGAAGAAAACTTACCCAAATACAGTAAATTTCGTATCTTAAGAAGGGGCTGAGGTTTGAGCTCAGCAATACCCTTTCATCACTACATGTAATCAGCCTTCCACCGGTGCTTCTCATCCAACAGACGGGGCCTTTTTGGTGCTTTTCTTCTTTCAGGAAAAGGGAGCAACACCAACCAATTTCAGCTGATAAAAAGACAGCACTTGACATTGACTAATTTAGCAGCTGCCTTGTCAGAAGTCTGAAGCCTGCAATCATAAAAACCCAAGATCTACACTGCGCTTTCTATGCACAATGAACTAAACAGCTCCTTTCCTTGAATACTTAACTTTCCCCTTTAACAGACACAAGTTCTAGATATTGGTCTCCAAAATCTAATGTTCTCTATAACAAAATAATGTGAAGTGACTCATCTGTGCGTATAGACACACATACATGATTAAAGGGCTTATCTTATTAATTTACTTATAAACTAGATATTCTTTTTACCCAGAAAGAATTATAACGGGCTCTGGCCAGGTGGCTCAATTGCCTGGAGAATCATCTCATAAAGCAAAAGGTTACAGATTCGCTTCCCTGTCAGGGCACATGCCTAGGTTGCAGGTTTGGTCCCTGGTCAGAATGTATACGGGAGGCAACTGACTGATGTTTCCCTCTTGCTCTTTCTTCCTTCCTCTCTCTCTAAAATCAATAAACATATCCTCATGTGAGATTAAAAATTATAATGGGAATATTATAGGTGGACATATTTTAATATTATCCATCTGTCCTACTGAGAGGGTTACATGTGTTGTAACTCCTCAGTAAAATCTCTGTAAAGCCAGAACAGTGAGGTCTCTCATGTCTTCATTCTTTCAACAAGCAATTATCAGGTTATCTAGTAACAATGTGTTATATTTGTTCAGCACAGATGCACTAGACTACACAATTATATATAGAATTGTGTATTTGTTCTATTACCACCAATCAAATATCATAAAATAAAAACAGTTACCCAAGTTCAGAGTGGGAGGAGAGCATTACAGTAGTCCCCTCTTATTCTCAGGGGATCTGTTCCAAGACCCCTCCCCAGTGGATGCCTGAAGCCTCAGATAGTACCAAACCACATTTTCCCCTATATATACATACCTATGATAAATTTTAATCTATTAATAAGGCAATTTCATAAACAGAAGATCTGTTATTACCAGAGAACTTAGCAACCTCAACATAGGACATTGTTTCTTTCCTTATTATCAAAGACTTTTCTTTGCCTTTTCACTTAAAAGAAGCATTTTACGGCTGTTATGGGGCCTATTTAAATTGCCATCATCACTACTTTTGTTCTTTGGGTCCACTATTAAGCAATATAAGGGCGACTTGAACACAAGCAATGTTTACTGGACAGCTGATCCGTCATCCAGATGGCTACTGATCGGCTAAGGGGTCGGGAGCGTCTGCAGCACGCAGACACTGCACGAGGGGACGATTCCTGCCCCGGGCTGGCCAGAGAGGGCTGGCACGAGATTTCAGCACACTCCTCAGAACAGTGAGCAATTTAAAACTTGTAAATTTTTAATTTCGGTATTTTCCATTTCAGTTTTCAGACCGAGATTGACCACAGGTAACTGAAACTGTGGATGAGGGGGGACTACTATAGAAAGTAAGCTATACACACTCTAACTCAGTAGTCTATACCACAAAGTATGTACCACTACCTGAGGCTGCTTTTCTACAGAATGGCTTTGAAACAAGGGTAAGATATTTCTTTAATAGAAAGCTGAGGTTGGATGATATCACCTCAGACCAATGTTCCCGAAACAATGCTCCATGAAACACAAATCCCATAAGATGTTAAAAAAGCTGTTGTTCAAAAAACCAGGGGATGCTCTGTCATCAGATACATGTGGGCACTGATGGATCCACACATTTAAGCAGGACTTCTCAGATTTGGGATGTGGCCCTCTTTGGCCAGGAACACCTTACACAACTACAATGTATCTTGAAAAATGCTCACTGACCAGCACGTTAGCCTAAGTTGAAAAGAAAAGTTTAAAAGAATAGAAAATAAATCCACATGACCATCTGTAGATTCTTTCCTCAGCCCTGGGATTTCCAGCTTAATGTGCATGGCTTTTGGTTTTCTTTGAATGTGCTCTGCCTGATGGCTGAATAGTCAGTACCTCCCCACCCTTTCAGCCTCTGTTTGAATGTCCCTATTCCATAAGCACTTCTCTGATTTCTCAGCCACATGGTCAAACCAGCACTTGTACATCTCACCTACAACAACCCACTGCATCAGCACTTGAAACAAATGAAAATGAGAACACAACCACCCAAAATCTGTAAGACACAGCAAAAGCAGTTATAAGAGGGTAATTCATAGCATTACATGCCTACTTTGAGAAACAAGAAAAATGTCTAATAAACAGCCTAAGTTTACACTTAAAGATACCAGAAAAAGGATAACAAAGTCAAAAGTGTGAAGAAAGAAAATAATAAAGACAGAAGCAGAAATAAACCAAATGAAGTCTAAAAAAAATACAAAATATCAATGAAACCAATAGTTAGTTCTTTGAAAAGATAAACAAGATTGACAAACCTTTACCCATACTCATCAAGAAAAAAAGAGAAGACCCAAATAAATTCAATCAGAAATAAAACAGATGAAGAAACAACTGACACAAAAGAAATACACAGGATTATAAGACAGTAATATGAACAACTATATGCCAGCAAAGGACAAAACTTCCAATATACAAAAGTCCTGGACCAGATGGATCTACAGATAAATCTTACCAAACATTCAAAGAAGAACATCTAACCTCCTCAAACTATCAAAAAAAAAATCCAAGAGGTAAGATTCTCAAGCTCATTTTATGAGGCCAGCATTATCCTAATTCCAAAACCAGATAAAGACACTACAAAGAAAGAAAATTATAGGCCAACACCTCTGATGAACATAAATGCTAAAATCCTCAACAAAATATTAGCAAACTGGATCCAGCAATACACTGAAAAGATCATACACCATGATCAAGTGAGATTTATTCCAGGGATTCAAGGCTGATATAATATCTGAAAATCAATAAACGTGATACAATATATAAACAAAATAAAGGATAAAAATTACATGATCATATCAATAGATAAAGAAAAACATTTGACAAAATCTAGCACCCATTTATGATAAAAACTCTCAGCAAAGTGGGAATAGAGGGAACATACCTCACCATAATAAAGCCATATATGAAAAACCTACAGCCAACATCATACTCCATGGGCAAATATTAAGTGTTTCACTTAAGATCGGAAACAAGACAGGATGTCCACTTTCACATGTCCTATTCAACATAGTCCTAGATATCCTAATCATAACAACAAGACCAGAAGAAGTAAAAGGCATGTGAACTGGAAAAAAGAAGTAAAATTGTCTTTATTTGTTGATGGCATGCTACTATATATACAGAACCATAATGATTCCACCAAAAATTGACTAGAACTGATATATGAATTCAGTAAAGTAGCAAGATACAAAATTAATATCCAGAAATCATTTGCATTTATATATACCAATAATGAACTATCAGAAAAGGAAACTATGAAAACAATCCCATTTACAAGTGCATCCAAAAATGAAATACCTAGGAATAAATTTAACCAAGGCATAAAAACCTGTACTTGAAAATTTTTAAGAAACTGAAGAAGATACAAATAAGTGGAGTGTATGCAGTGTTCATGTGCAGGAAAAATTAACATCATTAAAATGTCCCTACTACCCAAAGCAACCTATAGATTCAATGCAATTCCAATCAAGATTCCAAAGCTGTATTTCACCGAACTAGAACAAATATTCCAAAAATTTATATGTAACCACAAAAGCCCCCCAGTAGCCAACTTTGAGAAAGAAGAACGAAGCTACAGGAGTCATGCTACCTGATACCAAAATATAAAAGGCCACAGTAATCAAAACAGCATGGTATTGGCATAACAGACACATAGATCAATGGAACAGAACAGAGAGCCAAGAAATAAGCCCACACCCTTATGATCAATTAATATTTGACAAAGGAGGCCAGAGCATACAATGGGGTAAAGACAGTCTATTCAACAAATGGCGTTGAGAAAAGTAGGCAGATATATGCAAAAAAAATAAATTAGACCACCTTTTTCCTCCATACTCAAGAATAAACTCAAAATGGATTAGACTTAAATGTTAAACTGGAAACCATAAAAATCCTAGAAGAAAACACAGGCACCAAAATCTTGTACATTGCTTCTAGAAATATTTTTCTGATATATCTCCTTGGGCAAGGGAAACAAAAGAAAAAATAAACAAACCGAAGTACATCAAACTAAAAAGTTT